>PVKA01028385.1:0-29447 GCA_004027165.1 Ctenomys sociabilis
CCTTATCCTATAGTGCGCTGTAGTTTCCTGTTTGGTCCACAGGCCTTGCACACAGCTTTTCATCGATCCGTGTTTGGAGTCTGACACGGAGCACAAGGGGGAATTAATTAGCTGATTGAGAATGAATGAATGAATGCCTAGATTAATGCTTTTGTCCATTGTCCCTCACAAGTATCAAGATCACCCAGACCCCTCCCTATTCATCTCGATGAATGCATCTTTCTATCCTCCCCGAGCAAGGCAGGGCTGGGGCAGAGGAGGTCAGGCAGGAAGCGGGTCGAGGACCCAAAGCCTTCCAAAAGAGTCTGCTCTTCTGGACAATGAGAGAGCTCACGTCTCTCCCCGAAACTCGGCTCTGGTCACCTGACTCCCACCGCCAATCCCCTGCCCTTAGCACCATGGCACCCTAGACAGACACTCAACCAGCAGCACGTGGTCCAGGGGTCCCAGCTTGCCATTGGACGCTCGCCTGCTTCCTTCCGCGCGATTGGCCGGGACCGCGGCAGCGCCTCCCTCCGCAGCCCGGCGGTGGTACAACCCGCCGCGGCCTAGGCCGGGCGGGAGAGTCCACGGAACCGCAGTAGGGGAGTGTGGGAGAGCCGGGCGTGGCTGTGATCCCTCTGGAATGTTTCCTTCGGCTCCGCCCATAGTGGAAAGGCGAGGATTGGCCGCAAGCTCTGGGTGGTCGCCACTGATTGGCCTCCGCTGGGGGCGGGCCCCGCCCCTTGGCCAGGGCTGCGGTAGAGGCCCGGCCGGGAGTTTGCGGAGAACCAAGTGGGGCGCGCTCAGGCAGGCGGCAGCGATTCAGGTGAGTGTCCGCAGCCCGGGAGGGGGCGGCTTGGAGGAGTTCCGGTATGCACCCCAGAGGTCAGGAGTTCGAGGATCGCCCGATCGTGCAGGTCGGGCGCGCAGCTGGAACTCCAGGCTGGGCGCTGGGATGCACTCTCCCTCTCCCGGCGGAACGCCACCACCCACCCTCTCACCCCACCCCCCACCCACCCCGCAAAGAAAGCGGCGATCGCTGGGGTTCTTGGTGAGAACCGTGGAGCCTTATAAGGCATTTACCATGAGGGTCTGTGGGTCCAAACACCTCACACAGAGGGGCGATTATCCTCTCGAGGGAGGCAGGTAGCCCAGAGAGGGAGTAGTAGCCCAAGGTCGCACAGCGCGTTAAGTGTCGGACGTGGGACTGGAACCCGCCTCAGGGTCCCAAGCTAGAGTCTCCACCACTAGACAAGAAGACGCCTTCTTGGGCGCAGGTGTCTTGGTAGGGCCTCTGCCCCTCTCCGCTGCCCCACCCACATCTGGGCCACACCTCTTGGCATTTGCCTGCTCCCCACCTGGAAGTCACCTGGACCAGTCACCCTAACCGGAAGTTACCTTGTCCCTTCTCACCCGAGCTGAGAGGTGCGGCTGAGGTTCTAGGTCGTAAGAAGTAAGTGGCGTCAGTGGGCAGAGTGGACAGGTAGCCAGGTGCAGGGGTCTTAGGTCGGCCAGCCCCTAAGGCTTTGGGCGTTCTCCCCGGAAACTCGGGCCAAGCCGGTTTTTCAAGAGTGAATCAGAGGCCTCCTGCCAGTCTTCTCTCCAAAGCAGTACCATGCTGGGTATGGTGTCCACCTGCCCAGCTTAATCAAGCTCCCAGGAATTCCTGTCCTCACTTCCTGCTCCCCACTCGGGGTTACTAAGTCAAGCCTTTCCTAAGAATGAGATATTGGGAGTCTCACCCCACCTGTTAGGTCCAGGCAAACACCTCTCCATCCCTGAGCAGGCAGTGTGGAGGGGTGATTTCAGCAGGATGAAGAATCAAAGCAGTCAGAAGAGGATAGAAGATGCATGCATTCATTCCTTCGTTCTGCAGCTTACTTGTGCTGCTGCAGTGAGAAGAGATCCTGAGCTTCCTGCATGCTAGGCAGGTACCCTACCACTGAGCCTTGTACCCAGCACCAGCGGACATTTATTGAGCACCTATTGTGTGCCAGGGACTGTATTTGATACCAAGCATAAAATGGGGGAAAAGACTGAAATCCCTGCTTTGAGCTGGGTGTAGTGATGCACACCTGTAATCCCAGTACTCAGAAATCTAAGTGAGCAAGATCCCTGAAAGTTTGACACCAGTCTGGACTACATAGTGAGTTTAAGACCAGCCTGGACTACAAAATAGCAAAAATCCCTGCATTTTGAGGCAGCTGACATTTTATTGGGACAGAGAACAAACAAGGAGAACATAAAGGAGACAGTTTCAGATTGTGCCATGAATATAAAGGGTGGCACCATATGCTGTAGCTGAGAGCCAGGGGTACTCCTGAAGAGGGTGATGTTAGGACACCTAGGCCTGAGTGCCATGCAGGAGTCAGCCCCACAGAGCTCCACAGGCTGGACCCATCTTGGAATCACTGGACTGAAGGGAAAGGCAGAGTGGCGATTCAGTGCGAATGTGTGGGTCATAGTAAGCGGGCATTGGGTTGGAGTTTTTTCCCTGTAAGGCGGATCCTGTTGTAAGATTTGAGGCAGAAGGGCAATGTCATCTGGTTTACATTTTAAAATAGAGACACAAAGTTAAATAACAGCCTGGAGGGTAGAAGACAGGAGTTCTGTTAGAGCAGTGTGTAATTAAGCTCATGGGCCTGAATTGCCTGGCGCACAGGGCCTTTCCAACAGGCTGAGGCAAGCCAGGAAGGCTGCCCAGAGGAGTGTGGAACAAGCCTTGGCAGGCAGAGAGGACTGGAATAATCCTGGATGGAATACGGTAGAGTCGGGGGACACCTAGGATGGATCTAACAGTAGTGACAGAGCCAGGCAGCTGGGCATGATGGCACATGCCTATTATCTCAGCACTGGGGAGGCTGAGGCAGGTGGACTGCTGTGCGTTTGAGGCCAGCAGGGGCTACATAATGAGTTTAAGGCCCAAACTACATAATGAGAACCTTTCTCAGAAAACAAGACAAGGAAAAAAAAAAAAAAGAAGAAGAACTGGGTGCAGTGGCATAACCTGAGCAATTTAAGGAGACCCTGTCTTCAAAATAAACAGTTTTATTTTTGTTTTGTTTTGTTTTTGCAGTACCGGGGATTGAACTCAGGATCTTGTGCTTGCCAGGCAAGTGCTTATTCTACTGAGCTATCTCCCCAACTCCCAAAATGAACCGTTTTAAAAAGGGAGCTAGGGGATGTAGCTAATGCAAAAGCCCTGGGTCTGTTCCATTCCAGTACTGCAAAACAAATGAACAAAACTAATAATGACAATCATGGGCTGGAGTGCAGCTCTGTGGCACAGTACTTACCTAGCATGTGCCCTGGGTTCTCTCTGCAGTATTTCAGAAGTGACAGTGAGGTTGACAGTGATAACTATGGCCCCTAAACGGTGAGGAAGGTGCTGAGTAGGTCTCATGCCCAGCCGTCTCTCTAGGTTCCTGTGAGCAGCCTGAGCAACAGAGACTCTGCTGGCTTTTTCAGATGAGGACTCAGAAGTGAGCTGTGCTGCCCCCAGCCACGCAGCAGGTAGGTAATGGGGCTGGGGTTCCAATGTGCATTGGTCACCCCTCTGCTCTTCACAGAGGACACAGGACTGGCCAGAGCAGGGCTGGGGCAGTGTGGGAGGTGACACTAGCATCGTGGGTCCTGGGAACTGGACATCTAAGACTTGGTGTCTGAAAAGCAGGATGGATGGATCACTCAGGGCATTTACTGCTAGGGTGCAAGCGCACTGTGTGGCTAGCCAGAGGAGAGGGGGACATGGATCGTGTTTCACAAGATTCTTTCTTTCTTTCTTTCCTCCCCCAACAGGATTTTTTTTGACTACTGTCTTGTCTAGAAGTGTGGTGAAAGGACAGATCCAAGACCCAGAGTAGCCAGCGTGCGCGGCAGGTGAGTGAGTCAGTAAACGGATGAATGGATGCACAGGTAGGCACATGGGTTGGTGCAGCACCCCCACAGGGGGGTCATTTAGCTACATCCTCTAGCCCCCTTTTTAATATTTTTTTTAAATTTTGAGCCAGGGTTGAACACAGGATGTCCCCAAAGAGGTGTGACAAGAAGGTACTGGGAAGTACTTTTGCACAGGGCAGCATGTTAATAATTCCATCAGTGGTGGCACATGCCTGTCGTCCCAGCATTTGGAAGACTGAGGCAAGGAGGACTTTCGGGAGTTTGAAGCCACCCTGGACTACATAATGAGACCATATCTCAGTTAAAATGGAAAAAACAAGAATAATAATTTGATCGAGGAGCGGAGTCAGGGCACAGCTGCGCATCGTGCAGAACCCTCGATCCGGCTTGTGTCTAGGTGTCTCCCCAGTGCCTCACGCAGTCATGGGGCAGCTTCTAGAGTTTGTGATTGACTTGTGGTCCAATGCTGGGCTTATGGGTGTGACTGCTCTGCCCACCCTGAGGCCTTCCTACAGTGTAAGGGAAGGAGAGAGGCTCACTCTTGGCTGCTCCTCCCTTTTGCTCTTGCTGCTTTTGCTTTTTTTCTGCTTCCGTGTACCCCTCTGCCTCGGAGTCAGCTGGGTATGGACTGGAACCTCCATAAACTGTCAGCTAAATAAACTTCTCCTCCCTTAATTTTGGGCATCAGGTATTTTGCCCCAGCAACAAGAGACACCCTCCATGGTTCCCATCTACTGGGGTGTAAAAGCCAAGGTGCAGAGCGCTTCCCCCTCTCTGTTTCCGTCCCCACCCTGTAGGGCTTCCTCACTGCTCCTCAGTGAGTCCCCACTGCTGGGTGTTAGCACTGACTGTTCCTTTGTCAGTGCCAGGAACTTTCTCGCCCATATCCCTACATGGATTCTTTTTTAATTATTTAGTACAGGGTCTATAGGGTTTCACTACATAGATCATACTCATAGTAATCCTCCTGTTTTCGGCCTCCCAAGAGCTGGGGTTATGTTCATGCTACCACACTGTTTCCTGTGTGGCTTCTTTCTATTATCCCTCAAGTCTCTGAGAGCAGAGACCATCCTGTAGAACTAGATTTGCATGTATTTTTTTCTTTCCTTCCTTCCTTTTTTTTTTTTGGAGACAGGGACTTGATATGTAGTTCAGGATGGCCTCCGACTCATAGCGATCTTCTTGCCTCAGTGGTGCCTCCCAAGCGCTTGGTTGACGGGCACGCACCACCACGCCCAGCTGGTCTTGCTTTCTTGTCTTCACAGCCCGAGGAGAAATGATGTTAGAAATTTATAAATTTGCTGGCTTATTGCTGGTTTCTGTCTCAGGACTGAATATTTATCCAAGGAGTGTTTTCACAGCTCCAGCTAGTACAGATACCCTTTCTCCTTTGAACACAATGACATGACAGGGAACGGAGGTTGGCAGGCAGAGCACTGGGTAGCATTCAGTTCTTGTCACCTTGGTCTACTGGTTTTGTGTAGTGCCCAACCTGTGTAACTACATATGGTGTTCCAGCCAGGGATATTTTTTATGGCTCTCTCTCTCTCTCTCTCTCTTTTTCTCTTTTCTTTTTTTGTCTTTGAACCATGATACAGTTTAGACTGGCCTTGAACTCACCTCGTAGTACAGGCTGGCCTCAAATTCACAGTGATCCTTCTGCCTCAACTTCCTGAATACTGGGCTTATAGACATGTGCCACCACATCCAGCTTTTAAGCTATATTATTATTATTATTTTGTTTTTCTTTTTGGTACCAGGCATCAAACTCATGACCTTACACTTTCCAGGCAGGTGCTTATGCTGCTGAGCTATCTAATAATAAGCTATATTATTAAAATAATATGCAGAGCCATGTTACAGGTTGTACATACCTGTAATCCCAGCACATGGGAGGCTGAGGCAGGAGAATCACTGTAAGTTCCAGGCCAGCCTGAGCTACATAAGACCCTGTCTCAAAAAGACAAAGCAAAACAAAAGACAAAGCAAAACAAAAAACAGTGTGTGGAATATAGTAACAACCCCACCTCCATGTTTGTTTGAAGAGAGGGAGGGAGAGAAAGAGACATAAAGAAACAGAAGAAGGAAATGCTGTCCTGGACTAGTGAATGATGGGATGTTACATCATTACATTGATAGGCGAGTTTTTGTTCTGTAAACGTGCAAAGTACTTAGTCAAACTTGGGATACCTGTAATGTCAGTAGACGATAGGTTCTTTTTGTTGTTTGTGAGGTTGGCATGCTCAGATAGGCTGGGCAAGCATTTACCATGGAGCTGCACCCACCCCTAGTGATACTTTTCTGTAACACACAAGTGTTTGTGCGTCTGCTGGTTTTGCTGCAGTAATGAACATTCCCATATTTTAGTGGCTGAATCAACCGAAGTTTAGTTGTGACTCTTAACTACATAGCCATGGCAACTTGGCAAGAGATTATCTCTTATTTGTTTTGTTTATTTAGTTTTTGGGGGGAGTTTTTTTTTTTTTTCTGTATTTTAGGGAAGGGTCCACAGGGTGTTCAGGGTCTCACTACTAGATCAGACTTATAGTGATCCGCCCACTTACAGCCTCCCAAGAGCTGGGATTACAGGGGCGTGCTACCACACCCAGTCTTAATCACTGGGGCTCAGTGTGCCCTAGGGTCAGGGCTAGCATGGCAGGCCTGGTATTGAACCGGCCCCTGTGCCTGCTTGCTGGTGCTTTAATCTGCTGAGCTGTTTGGCCAGCCCTGTTTTGTTTATTTAGTGCATAGTTCATAGAAGTTTCAGCCCATAATCCACGGGCTGGAAGGCACCCTGACCAAGGCAACTGGTCATGGTGGCCAAAGACAACAAACAGCAACAAAAGGGTGAGGGACAAGAGCTCTTTTATCTGTTTTATTCAGTACTATGGATCATGTATTTCCAGCCCTTTCTATTTTTATTTTGAGACAAAATCCCACTATGTTGCTCAGGTGGAATTTGAACTGGTGACCCTCCTACCTCAGCCTCCTTGAATGCTGGGATCATAGACGTATGCCACCACACCTGGCTTAGGAGGCTCCCGTGTTGTGGTCACTCAGTCCTGGCCCAGTAGAGCCACTGCCCTGTCAGTTGTGGCTGGCTGAGGCACAGCACTTCAGATGTCCTTGCTCTAGGAATCAAGTGCTTCAGACTGGAGGTGCCCCATGTCACCTTCTCCAGCAATTTGTGGGCCAAAACTGTTCACCCACCTGCCCCAACCTCTCAGGGTAGGTGCTGTCCACCTAATAGTTTTGAAATTGGACTCAGAAGTTTCTGTGCATGGCACCAATGAATTTTTTTTTTTTTTTCTTTTGGTCTTTTTGAGACAGGGTCTCCCTATGCAGTTCAGGCTGGCCTTGAGCTCACTTTGTAGCCCAGGCTGGTCTCAAACTCACAACAATCCCCTTGCCTCTGCCTCCTGAGTGGCACCATGCCTAACTCTGATTATAGCTGGTAGAATAATAAAAGGAACCCTTTCTGCTTTCAGCCTCCATTTTCGTATCTGTTAACTGGGCCTGATTGGCTGGGTATGGTGGCGTGTGACTGTAATCCCTCTAACTGGGAGGCTGAGGCAGTGGGATCACTGAGTTTGAGGCCAACTAGATAGTTAGATCCTGTTTCAGAAAAAAAAAAAAAAGAGTTAGGGATATACCCAGTAGTAGAGAGCTTTTGTAGCAGGCACGAGACCCTGGGTTCTATGTCCAGTTCCATTAAAATACACAATAATAACATCAGTGCCAGTGCTCTTTATTCCAGTATTGCCAGCTGCACATCCACAGATCCAACCAACAGGGAATCAGGAATATCTGGGGGGATAAAGTGTCTTGTGCAGAACACATTTGGACTTACATCATTATTCTCCCAAACAATAGGATGTCATACCTGTCACCCACAGTTACACCATGTAAGATTTCTTTTTTTTGTTTGTTTACAAACTTTTTTTTTTTGTAGAACCGAGGATTGAACTCAGGCCCTTGTGCTTGCCAGGGAAGCACTTATTCCACTGAGCCATCTCCCTGACCCCACCATGTAACATTTCTATGTTACCCAGAGTCAGGTACACAGTGTGGCAGGTTGAGTTCTGTCCCCAGCACCGCAAAAATAAAAATAAACATAAATAAATAAAAATGAAAAGCCGGGCATGGTACACATGGTACACACCTGTAATCTTAGCACAAGAGAGGCTGAGGCAGGAGATCGTTGCAAGTTTGAGACCAGCCTGGGCCTGAACTGCATAGGGAGACCCTGTCCCAAGAAGACACACACACACAAAAAGTATACTGCACGGTTGGCACAGGTTCTTGAAAATGCTATTCTTTTCCTTGATACTGTCTAGGGAATGATTCAAAGACCTTCAAACTGAGCTGTGTCCCCAGCTTCCCTTTTTTTATTAATTAATTATTTAATTATTTTGAGACAGGGTCTCACTGTGTAGTGCAGGTTAGCTCAGCCTGATCTCCAGCAAGTGCTGGGATTACAGGCATGTGCCAACTCAGACGCCTGGCACTTTTTTTTCTTTTTGAGACAAGATCTCTCTGTAGCCCATGCTTGTTGTGAACTCCGTATTACTAGGGGTTGGCCTCGAATTCACAAAGATCCTCCTGTTTCCCTCAGGTCTCTCTTCTCGCCTCAGCCGATGCCGCTGGGACTGGGGCGGCGGAAGAAGGCCCCGCCGCTGGTGGAGAATGAGGAGGCCGAGGCAGGACGCGGTGGGCTGGGCGTTGAGCAGGGCCCACTGGGTGGGGTGGGGGCGGGGCTCCCCCAGCCTGGGCTGCCACCCCCGCCCCCTGCACTGCGCCCCCGTCTGGTGTTCCACACCCAGCTAGCGCACGGCAGCCCCACCGGCCGCATCGAGGGCTTCAGCAATGTGAAGGAGCTATACGGACGCATCGCGGAGGCCTTCCGCCTGCCGCCCGCCGAGGTGAGCTGTGGAACCCCAGAAGCCTGGAAAACCAATGTAGCGCAGACCATGGGGGGCTGATAGAAGTATCTGCAAGCCGGGCGTGGTGGCGCATGCCTGTAATCTCAGCACTCGGGAGGCTGAGGCAGGAGGATTGTTGTGAGTTCGAGACCAGCCTGAGCTACAAAGTGAGTTTAAGGCCAGCCCGAACTGCATAGTGAGACCCTGTCTCAAAAAGACAAAAAAAAAAAAAAAAAAAAGAAGTATCTGCAAGATGGGCTCCCAGAGGGCTATGGAGGCCTGTACCCTAGTAGTTTGCTTAGGCTGCAAACCGACCCTCCAGGGTGACCTAGAGGCCTGCACCCCAGCAGACTGGCAGACTGATGCCTGGGGCTGATTGATGCCTCCTCTGCCTCATATTAGGAGGTCTGATGGGGGCCTACGTCACTTCAGCCAGGACCATGGGGGCCAAGGACAATTGGGCAAGGAGCAAGCCCATGGGGCCAGGCCGGGGCTGGGTGGAATCTGGGCCTCACACCCACAAGCACTTGCCAGGTGGCCCCTAAATTGGCTTCCTGGCTCAGCCCTGATGCTGAGGCAGGAAGAGACTCCTGGTCCCGGCCTCTCCCCACCTTTTGTCCGGGGCAGTTAGCCCAGGGACCCAGAGGGACAGAGACAAGTGTGCGCCCCCTGCAGGTGATGTTCTGCACGCTCAACACCCACAAAGTGGACATGGACAAGCTGCTGGGCGGCCAGATCGGGCTGGAGGACTTCATCTTCGCCCATGTCAAGGGGCAGCGCAAGGAGGTGGAGGTGTTCAAGTCTGAGGATGCTCTGGGCCTGACCATTACTGACAACGGTGCAGGCTACGCCTTCATCAAGGTTCCTCACAGTCCCTGGGGGCAGGAATGCGCGCGCGCGTGTGTGTGGTTTGGTGGGAGGGACCCCATCCTCATGCCCCTTTCCTCTCACACAGCGCATCAAGGAGGGCAGTGTGATCGACCACATCCAGCTCATCAGCGTGGGTGACATGATTGAGGCCATCAATGGCCAGAGTCTTCTGGGCTGCCGCCACTACGAGGTGGCCCGGCTGCTCAAGGAGCTGCCCCGAGGCCGCACCTTCACCCTGAAGCTCACCGAGCCTCGCAAGGCCTTTGGTGAGCACCAGAGCAGAAAGCCAGGTGTGACCCAGCCTTGCCTCCTCAGTCTAGGCTGCAGGGCCTAGAAAAACCAGCAGGTGGCAGCCTAACCTGGCCAGCGCCTTGGAGGGGGTGCAGCTCTGCCCTGCCCTAGAAGGGGTGCTGGCTGTCTGCCCTGCTTACAGGAACAAGGAGGAAGTTGCCCCACACCCACGTCCCAGGAGCCATTAGCCCAGCCAAGCGCCCCCAACCCTAGCCAGTCCCCCAGCTCTGAGAAGTCGGGCTTGGCTGCCTTGCACCAGCCCCCCACTTTTCTATCTGGCTTCACTGACTCCCAGGAATGGGCCCCAGGCCCTGGAGTGGGGGCAGGGTACTCAAAGCTGTTCCCTAAGCAGGTAGAGCAGGTCTACGGCCCTCAGCTGCACCCCTGGCCATGGGGACAGACTTAAGGACCTGGGCCAGAGCCCGGCCTCCTCCTCCATTCTCGCCCTGACTTTCCCAAGCCTAGCCCCAGCTGCCCCTCTTGCATCACCCTGCCTTCATGGCAACTGTCCCTCAGGCTGCAGACACCTGGAGAATCTTGAGGATTGGGAGGTGCTGTCCAAAGCGAGATACCTAGGTATCTGACCAGGGCTTAAGTCCAGTTCCTCTTCATCCTCCCTTCCACAGATATGATCAGCCAGCGTTCAGGGGGCAGCCGCCCTGGCTCCGGCCCACAGCTGGGCACTGGCCGAGGGACCCTCCGGCTGCGATCACGGGGCCCAGCTACAGTGGAGGAGTTGGTGAGTATCCCCCCAGGAAGCCAGCATCTCCTCCCCTTCACTTTCATAGAGGCCACCTGACCTGTTAGGTAAGCAGCTACCCGTATTCCAGCCCACTCTTGCCACCTCCAAGGGCTAGAACCTTTCTTGGGCAAGCAGGTCTTGGTTTCCCCATTTGGAAAATGGAGTCATAATACCAAATAACCTTCTCCAAGTGGCCATGAAAATTAAATGTGGATGGAAATCTATGTGAAGCTGGGAAAAGGGCAGGTAAATAAGGACACTTAGACTGGCACACACTTGTAATGCCAGCCAGTGGGAAGGCTGAGGCAAGATTGCAAATTCAAGGCCAGCCTGAACTTAATAAGACCCTTTCAAAATATAAAAAGCTAAGAGTGGAGCTGAGAGGTAAAATGCCCCTGGATTCATGTGATCCCCAATACTGCAAAAAAAAAAAAAAAAAAAAAAAAACACTTAATAAGAACAATGATAGTTCGATGACTGTGATGTTCCTATCCCTTCTCTGCCTCAGCCCTCAGCCTTTGAGGAGAAGGCCATTGAGAAGGTGGATGACTTGCTGGAGAGCTACATGGGGATCAGAGACACTGAACTGGGTGAGTGGGTACCCAAGGCTGGGGTGATGAGGGCTGGGGAATGGCCTAGGCGTGGTGCAAAGCCTGTCACTTCTCTTATCCTGTTTCTGTTTTATCTCCTGCCGGTGCAGCAGCCACCATGGTTGAACTGGGGAAGGACAAAAGAAACCCGGATGAGCTGGCCGAGGCCCTCGATGAACAGCTCGGTGACTTTGCCTTCCCGGATGAGTTCGTCTTTGATGTCTGGGGTGCTATTGGGGATGCCAAGGTTGGCCGCTACTAGGAACCCACTGGACCTCTCAGTGACCAGGGCCAGCCTGCTAGAGGTCCCAGAGGGGACACCAGGCCAGGACCCTGCACATCCAGTGGAGCTTATAGCTGGAGCTCAGTGGTCAGAGGGTGATGTGCAGCAGCAGCAGCAGAGCAGGACCCAGCCCTGCCTGTTCTAATTGGTACCACGATCTCCCTGGATCTCAGCCTTGCTGGGGTCCCTGGCCCCTGTACCTCAGCTGGGTCAGGAACCCAGGGAGGGGCTTGCACTGGGTGACCCCTCTGCCCACCACTTTCCACTATCAGCTGCCAAATGGGTCTCTGCGCCTCCCTAGGGCCTAGGTTCTGTTTGGGGCTCATGACCTGGTTTCCTGACACAGGGAATGTGGGATGGGGTCCCCCTCAGCAAATGCAATAACCCCTTCCCCTATGCCCTCCTAAAAGGAGCCCCTGACTTGGAGTCTGTTACCTCCGTGTTGGGAAAGAGTTTGCTGTGAACCCCCAACCACCCCCCACTTTCGCCCTCCAGGCTCCCAGAAGGGAGGGAGGCAGGGGCAGCGATGGCAGGGGCTTTTGTATCTGAATTTCTGTCTTGAACATAAAGGATCTATCTGGATTGGGACCTGTGTGGCTGGGCATGTGGGGTGTGGGGTGGGCTGGGACTGGGGCTGGGAAAGAATGCAGCAGCTGAGATCTATCTTCCTCGGGCTCCAAATTGAATTAGGAGCTGGCCCTTGGCCACCATCTTCTCCCACCACCCTCCCGACACAGCTCCTGGCTGCAGGCCACCAGGCTTCCAGGCAACGTGAGATTCCTGGTGATGGATGATTCAAATCCTACACTTTCCATCAAGACTGCCCACCAGCCCCCTGCCCTGCACCTTGGTCAGGCCAACCTGGGGGCCCGCATCAGTCCCAGCCTTGAGCCCCCTGCCAGTGCTGGAAGTTCAGGGTCCACAGTCATCAATGGTATAGTGCTTCAGATGGGACATAAACCCGGCCTTGTTTTGACAGCTGGCTTCATCCTGGGATTGAGGGGATCAAGGACTGCGAGGGTGGACTTGGGCCAGACCTGCAGGAAAGGGAGAGGATGAGGCCAGGGCAGGAGTATGTGGGAGCCAATTGAGGAGCAGTTGGTGTGGGAAGTGAGTCCAACTGCACCCCAGTTGCAATGGGGCTGCTGGGTCGGGGTGTGTCCAAGCACAGGCCTGTGTTCATGAGTGGGGTAGGAGCTACAGTTGATGACTTGGGGCATCTGTGGGCACATTGGGGCATTGAATGTCTGCTGGGAGACAGCTCTGGTGCAAGGGATGTGGTTATGAGCAGGATGTGTGGCTGATGAATAAGTCAAGTGAGGGTTTTGACTTGGGTCTGGGTGAGTGGGGTGAACTGTCTGTGTCCTAGGGTGTACCTGGTGGCATCTTGAGGTGTGGAGTCTGATGGTGCCCATTTTGCAGGGTGTCGCAGTTTTGGGGCTGTGACTGGCTAGGCCTCAGTGCACAGGGTCGGGGGTGACCTGTGTAGTCTTAGGTTCCAAGGGTATGAGCATGTGAGCTTGGTGCCACTGGTACTGGGCTGTGGCCATGTCTGGGGAACAGCAGGTAGGGCTCGTGTCAGGTGGACCAAGCATACTCCTGACCTGGAGAGGTGACAGTAGGGCTCAAAGGTGAGCCTGCGTCACCCAGTACGTAAGGGTGCAACGAGGGTTATAATGGAGGGGTGCATTTCAGGGTGTCGGAAGTGGCTAATGCCACAGCAACCCTGGATGGTCTCCATGCTGGGGAATGAGCCACTCAATTCAGGGATATAACAACGGTCTCTTGGGGACAGGTGTGACCATTGCTAGCTCTCAGTGTGAGGCTGCACGGATACCCCCAAAGGCTATGAACCTATTTCTCAGGGCTGGAGGTGAAGCCATGTCTGTGTGTTGGGTGCAGGGTGTGAAGAAGTCTTGGCCTTTTGGTCGGATGTGTTGTTCAACACTCCCGGGAAGGATGTGGCACTGGCCTGGTCCCTAGACCTCCCAGCTCCCTGGGGACCTTGCTGCCTCCTTCGGGTGTGGTCTGAGCTTGGGCCCCTGTGTAAATACTGGGCAAAGCCCAGCCAGCCTGGACTGCCACCAAAACTGCCACTGTCATTCATCCCAACACCCACAAAGCCTCAGACAGCACAGGGGTGGTGCTGTCCTACAGCGCCCCTGCACATGCCCCCCCCATCCCAAAGCCCTGCTGGGGGCAGTACCACCTCCTTCAGCCTCCCCAGCCCGCCCTGGGCGATGCTCATATTTTCCAGTGTTTAGATTTTATCCGCTTTATTAATGAGGCGGGCAAGAAGCCCAAGCCCTGGGGGGGCTGCCCCCGCCCGGCCAGGAGGAGGGGGTCCCAGGGGCCAAGCCAACTCCCAGGAGCCTCCCTCAGAGAAGCAAGGCAGTTGAGACCCAAGTGGCCCCTCCCCAGCACCAGGAGCACAGAGAAGGGTCTCTGTCCCTGGAGGGCCCTAGTAGGCGTGCGCAGAGTGGAGCAGCCCCAAAGCCGGCAGGGCGCGGTGGAGGCGGGAGCTGAGAGCTGCCCCAGGAAGAGGGCGGGCAGGAACAGCCTGGCCAGGGCCGGGCGCGGTGGGTGCTGACGTGTGGGGGCCATGGGGGCTTTGTGTCCCAGACAGCACCAGGTAAGAGGGAAGGGTAGAGGGCATGAGAGGGCACAAGAGATGGGACCACTACTACCTTGATCTTGTCCTGCTTGGCTTTCAATCCCCACTGTCTGTCCCTACCCATCTTCCCATCTTCCCTTCTCATCTGGCCCCGGGGGAGTTTGCCTGTCAGCCCTTGGTGCCAGACATGGAAGAGTGTGTGTGTGGTCCTAGGCTGCCTGAGCCTGTCCTAGAGAGGACCAGAGAACGGGATGGCAGGACTGGAATCAGGGTGCATGAGGACAGAGATGTGGTTTCAGGGACAGAGAGAGTGCCATGGAAATCAGAAATGGGAGCATGGGGACAGATAGAATACAGTGGGAACAGAGATGTAGCCACAGGGCAGAGCCTGAGGGACAGATGGGGCTATGGGGACAGACTACATCAAGGCAGGCAGAGGTAGGTCCCTGGGAGAGATGTGCCCAAGGTAGCAGAGTAGAGCTGGGTCATTGAGGATAGGACTCAAGGAAAGGCGACATGGCTACAGTCAGAAGCAGGGGCAGTCAGAGACTGGGCAGCCTTAGCATCGCAGAGGAGTCAAGGTGAGCCAGGAATTCGCCATGAGCTAAAAGCATGAAGCAGGGAGAAGCTGGGCCTGTGAAACCCAGAAACAAGAGTGTGGCTGAAGGAGTTGAAGTTGTGGGGACAGTGGGCAGAGTGCAGTGAGAAGCGGAGAAGCATCCAGGTCATTGGAAGTCAAGAAAACAGAGGGGTCTGACAGCCTCATGACTGGGAATGGGACAGCACTGAGTCTTCAGCAGGCCTCACCGGGACCCCTCTCTCCCACCCAGCCCTCCTGGCACCTGACATGAGTCCCTGCGGGCCTCTGAACTCAAGTCTGCCTGGTGAGGCGAGCACATGTGAGGCGCCTGGGGACCCAAACACGTCGGCGCCATCCAGTGGTCCCAGCGCATCGCCGGCGCTGCCCATCTTCTCCATGACGCTAGGCGCTGTATCCAACGTGCTGGCCCTGGTGTTGCTGGCACAGGCTGCGGGCCGGCTGCGGCGCCGCCGCTCCGCCGCCACCTTCCTGCTGTTTGTCGCCAGCCTACTGGCCACAGACCTGGCGGGCCACGTGATCCCGGGTGCGCTGGTACTGCGCCTGTACACTGCAGGGCGTGCGCCGGCCGGCGGGACCTGCCACTTCCTTGGGGGGTGCATGGTCTTCTTCGGGTTGTGCCCACTACTGCTGGGCTGCGGAATGGCTGTAGAGCGCTGTGTGGGCCTCACACGCCCGCTGCTGCACGCATCGCGCGTATCAGTGGCCCGTGCGCGTATGGCGCTGGGCGCACTGGCTGCAGTGGCCTTGACTGTGGCACTGCTACCTCTGGCAAACGTAGGATGGTATGAGTTGCAGTACCCGGGCACCTGGTGTTTCATTGGCCTCGGACCGCCTGGGGGCTGGCGCCAAGCAGTGCTTGCGGGCCTCTTCGCCGGTCTCGGCCTGGCTGCGCTCCTTGCAGCACTCGTCTGCAATTCGCTCAGTGGCCTGGCCCTGTTGCGCGCACGCTGGCGCCGTCACCGCTCCCGACGGTTCCCGGAGGTCGTAAGCCCCGACAGCCGCCGGCGCTGGGCACCACGCTCAGCCTCTGCCTCGTCCACCTCATCCATCGCCTCGGCCTCTGCTACCCTGCGCAGCTCCCGGGGTGGTGGCTCGGCGCGCAGAAGCCGTGCACACGACGTGGAGATGGTGGGCCAGCTCGTGGGCATCATGGTGGTGTCTTGCATCTGCTGGAGCCCCCTGCTGGTGAGGGCACAGCTCACCCTTCCACAAGCTCAAGGGCGTGGGTCCTCTCCTTACCCAGCCAAGGCTCTGCCTATGAGCCTTTCTCCGCGTCCTTCCTCATAGCTCCATCCTCCTCCCCTCCCTTACGTGTGTCCACATAGCCCACCTCTCACACCCACGTAGCCTTCCCTCCTCACCCCTGCCAGTGGTCCAGTCCAGTCTTTCTTCTCTCTGGCCCCTCTTGCTCTTCCCTCTGGCCTGGGCACTTCTCTTTCTGCTTGCTTAAATCCTTCTCATCCCCTCAGGAAAACTCAGTCCCTGAGTCCCCAACCTGGCCCAACATTGCTGTCCCCACAGGTGCTGGTGGTGCTGGCCATTGGGGGCTGGAGTCCCAGCTCCTTGCAGCGACCACTCTTCCTGGCTGTGCGTCTTGCCTCTTGGAACCAGATCCTGGACCCCTGGGTGTACATCTTGCTGCGCCAGGCTGTGCTGCGCCAGCTGCTCCGCCTGCTCCCTGTGAGAGCAGGTGCTCGGGGCGGGGCCACTGAGCTGGGCCCCACCAAGGGTGCGTGGGAAGCCAGCTCACTGCGCAGCTCATTACACAGTGGCCTCGGCCATTGCTGACTGCAGGGCTGATCTGCTGCATGCAGTAAAGCCATTTCCAGAGCTAGAGGTGTGTCTGTCCCATCGGGGCTGTGTCTCCAGAGGCATCCTGACTGTGGGGGCCATATACTATGCCCTGCCTAGGGCACCAAGGCTCTGGGGGTTGCTCCAAGTCCCCACGGACCCCATTCAGCTCACCACAGCCCTGTGTGCACCCAACATCCGGCGCCCACACCTCGCCCCATCATGCTGGATGCCCCAATACCTCAGCACAAAACCCTGACCTTCCCCCTCAAGTGAACCCCATCAAAGCCTCACTCCAAGCACGAGAAGAGACAGAGGATGCAAGGTTGGGGAGAACCCCAAAGGCCTTTTTAAAAACTAAGAACTCTGGGTGGGCAGGATGGGTGCTAGCAACCCCCGGGCACAAAGTCGAAGTCCTGGAAAACAGCCTGTTCAGCGGCAGAGAGAGGCCGAGCATCACGCGGCAGGCTCAGTGTGGGTGCTTCCCCGGTAAACTCTTCGTCGAAGTTGCTGACGTCCGTACGCCCTGACAACTTGGGCACAAAGGGTGGTGGCAGACGGCGGGCCAGAAGCACATCCCAACCCAGGGTCTGCAGAGGAGAGATGTTCAGAGTAGAGACTTAGGCAGGCGAATCTGGACTCTGCATGGGGTTGGGGGAGCTCACACAGACAGCGGTCCCCAGTTGGAGCAATGTAGGTACAGGAGGGGACTACGCTGCAGATGAGGGGAGCAAGTGGGGGTTCCCTTGCCATGTTTTTCTTTTTTCTTTTTTTGTAGTACCGGGGATTGAACTCAGGATCTTGCGCTTGCCAGGCAAGCACTTATTCTATTGAGCTATCTCCCTAGCTTGATACCATGTTTTGAAGAGACCTAGTTCACAGGGTGAAGCCACTAGGCTTTGCCGGGAGGGGGGGGGTACTGGTTCTGGGTGGAAGAAAGGTCTAGGGGCCTGGGAGAACCTGGGGGCACTCACCCTGAAAAAGGGCTGCTTTTTCACATCCTCTGCATCACGCTCACTGGACCCCAACCTCCGCTCTGGGTTCCTGCGCAGCAGCTGCAGGCAAGGAAATGGGTCAGGGTCTGTGGCTTCTGGCCCAGTCTCCCACCCTGCAGTCCCCTTCACGGCACCCCAGAGTCCTCACCCTTCGCATGATGCCAATAGCCTCAGCAGACAGGAAACGGGGGTAGCGAACCTCATCATTGACAATGCTGTCGAACACCTCCTCCTCATCATCTCCCGGGAACGGGGACTGGAGATAGGCAGAGCTGGGGTGAGTACAGCCCCTGGGGACTGTGACCCCTTCCCACAGGAATGCCTTACATAGATGGTAAGTGTCCCAGCTTACAGACAGGGAAACCAAGGCCAAGGACACTCACCTCACCCACCAACATCTCATACAGCAGCACGCCCAGCCCCCACCAGTCCACAGCGCGAGTGTAGGATGTGTCTGTCAGCACCTCAGGGGCCAGGAACTCGGGGGTCCCACAGAACGTGCTGGTCCGATCACCGTAGCCCATGCCTGGGGGCAGCAGGGCCATGGGCACTCATGGGACTGCAGCTAGTGGGGACCCCAGGTGCCTTCCCTCAGGTCCCCATGGTCCTGAGATCCCAGCCCTCACCTTCTTTGCAGAGGCCAAAATCAGCAATCTTGACGTAGCCCTCAGTGTCCAAGAGCAGATTGTCCAGCTTCAGGTCCCTGGGGAGGGTGAGGTGGGAGGCAGGCGTGAGCATGGGGTGGGGCTCTGGCAGTCCCAACCCAGTGCAGCCTCCACGGGCAGAACGTACCTGTAGACAATCTTGTGTTCGTGAAGGAACTGCAGCCCCAGCACCACACAGGCCGAGTAGAAGCTGCAGAGAGAGGCGAGGGTCAGGTATGCAGCCACGAGAGCTCCAGGAGGCTGAGGCAGGTGGGCCTTGGTGGGAGACTCACACAGCACGGGGCTCTGAAAACACGTCACTGTGGATGTGCAGCATGAGGTCCCCACCAGCTGAGTACTCCATCACGAAGCACACATGCTCTGGTGTCTGGAAGCAGCCGAACAGGTTCACCAGGAAAGGGTGCCCCGCACTGGTCACTGCAGCCAGGATCCGCTTCTCGCACATCAGGCTGGGGGGGGGGGGGTCACAGACTATAACTGTTTCCCTGAGTCCGCAGCCTCCACAGGGCTACAGCCCACAGTATCTGCTGAAGGCCTTGCACTGTGTGCGACTTGAAGCAAGGAGTATTTCTGAATCTTGACAGCCCTGTCTGCTGATGGGACTCCCAGAATCTGCCCATCCTAACTGCAGACCTCTACTTTCCACTGGGCGACTGTCAGGGTAGACATGGGCCCCAGGGCCAATAGAGCACCCATCTCTCTGGTCAGGGCTAGCTCAAGAATAGGCAGCCAAGTCATGATGTCTGACACCAGGATTTCCCACTGGGATGGTTCAGGACAAGGAAAGTGGTAGGAGTGAAGCATCTCCACCCAAGACAGACTGTGCAACGAGGGAACACCTGGATACAGCTGTGCCTGCCCCAGGGTTTTTCTGATCCAGAACAATAAATTCCTTCATTTGTTTAAGCCTTTCTGAGTTGGATTCCTGATTATTACAAAGGCCACTGGGAAATCTGGGGAAATCCCAGTGCCTCTACAAGCACTGTTTAGACTTTTTTTTGGAGATATACTGAGTTGCCCAGAATGACCTTGAACCTGACTCACTCCCAGGCCCCCCACTGCCCCTGCTATGGCCTTCCAAATAACTGAGATTATTTGGAATAGGAGTCCCCTGCCAGGCTGCACTGCCATCCCTGTGATGGACCAAAGTTCTAAGGGGAAATAGGACTTCCTCCAGCTAAGCATATCTGGCAGAGATAGGACTAGAACTTAGGGCCTTGGCACCAAAGCAAGGGCATAGCAATGGAGCCATTAGGAGCACAGATCTCAGAGCCTGGACCCTTGGTGTAGGTACAGGCTACCACCTAGCTATGTAACGTTGGAAAAACTGCTCAGCCTCTCTGTGCAATCCACACATGGAGACAAAATAGCACTTAGTGGTTGGGGAACAAGTGGATGACTGGGGAACTACAAGGATACAAAGATCTCAAATACAAGGGGACAAGGGGACATCTTGGTCTTTCTTCTCCCGGAAAAGGGGACAGAGCACACAGCCTCACCTTTCTACCTCATCTCGGGCCACAATGTCTCCTTTCTTCAAAGCCTTGATAGCAAAGAGCTCCCCACTGGCCCGGAATTCAGAGAGCAGCACCTGGACCATGGAGGGGAGAGGTCTCAATGGTCAGTGTGGCCTGGGCACCCCAACTCACAGCCCCAACCTTGTACCTCACCTTCCCAAAGTGACCCCGGCCTAGCACTGCCAGGAACTTGAAGTCCTCAAGGGTCAGAGGTGACTTCCTCAGAGAGCTGCAGAGAGAGGACACGTTGGGTGGGGGCCAGGTCAGAGGGGAGGGTAGTGGAGCTGGGCAGGGTGTCACCTGCACGGGCCAGGGCCTGGGCTCTCCCGGCTCTCTGAAGGCAGCTCGGGAACAGGAACAGTGGCCACTTCCTGGCTGGGGGAACCCTGCAGAGAGAGGTCAGAGGGAGGGGTCAGCAGTACCCACAGCTCTGCCAGCCTCCTCCCTTCCTTTTGCCCCTTGATCACATGCCTCCAACCACAGTGACCCCCTTCCTGGGACCTAAGCAATCCAGGCAGACTGCTACCTTCCCCAGCTGCTGTCTCTTCAAAGTAGGCCCCACCTCCCCACCTGTGTGATCCCCCTCCTTAAGCCTCTCCAAATATTGCCTTTGCCAGGGGTCACCTGACCACTGGATTACACAGAACCCTTCTTAACAGTCTCTGTCTAGGGGGCCAGAATAAGCACTTGCCTGGCAAGTGAAAGGGCCTGAGTTCAATCCCCAGTTCCACCAAAAAAAAAATCCCTGTTTTTCTTTTTTTTTTTTTTTTTGTGTGTGTGTGTGTGGCTGGCTCAGCCCACCGCGGGGGCAGGGCTGGTGTGGCATGTGGTGTTGGGGATAGAATCATGGTCCCTGCATGCCTAAGCAGGCACTTTAGACCACTGAGCTATCTCACTGGCCCAATAGTTCCTGTCTTTAGCAAGGTGTGGTGGCACAAATATAAACCTAGCACTCAGGAGGTTGAGGCAGGAGGACTGCTGCAAGTTTAAGGCCAGCCTGGGCTACATAGTGAGTTAAAGGCCAGCCTGAGCTACAAAGCGAGACGCTGTCTCCAAAAGAAACAAAAAAGAGTCAGAGATATAGCTGAGCAGGACAGTGCTTGCCTGGCAAATGTGAGGTCATGAGTTTGATTCCCAGTACAAAAACAGAAAAACAAAGAGCAAAACCATTCCAGCTTTTCCTCTCAAACAGACTTTAAATACCAAACGTGTTTTATATTGTTTAACATATATTAATATATATGCATGCAGCACTGGAACTTGAACCCAGGACTCTTTACTAAGTGACACAAGCTTATACAGACACAAGTTAACAGAGACAAAACCTTGCTAAGGGGGCCGGGAGATGGCTCAGTAGAAAAGCACTTGCCTGGCTAGCACAAGGGTCTGAGTTCAATCCCTGTTCCACCAAAAAAAAAAAAAAAAAAAAAAAAAGAATCACCATGTTTTTAACAGCGGGGCGTGGTGGCGCATGCCTGTAATCTCAGCACTCAGGAGGCTGAGGCAGGAGGATTATTGAGTTCGAGACCAGCCTGAGCTACAAAGTGAGCTGAAGGCCAGCCTGAACTGCATAGTGAGACCGTCTCAAAAAGACAAAAAAAAAAAAAACCTTGCTAAGGGTCTCAGGAAGTACTCAAACTTGTAATTGTCCTGCCTCAGCCTCCTGAGTGCTGGGGTTACAGGCATGTGCCACCACACCCAGTGAGGCCCTGACTACTTTTCTGATCCGGCTATCTAGCCCAAGTTGGCCTCAAACTTGCAGCAAGGCTCCTGCCTCAGGTTCCCGAGTGCTGGGATGAGAAGTGTATACCACTGTACCTGACCACATACACAAGAATCAAAGTTAGCCACGGAAGCCAGGCCTGTAATCCCAGCACTCGGGAGGCTGAGGCAGGAGGATTGTTGTGAGTTCGAGACCAGCCTGAGCTACAAAGTGAGCTTAAGGCCAGCCTGAACTGCATAGTGAGACCTAGTCTCAAAAAAAAAAAAAAAAGAACCAAAGTTAGCCACGGAAGTGTGCAGCGCCGATGGGCTAGTTTCCTATTTTTTTTTCCTTTTTTGTGGTACTGGGGTTGAACCTAGAACCTTTGCACCAGGCTAGATTCCCAGCCATTAAAAAGCAATGTTTTGAAACAAAGTGTTGCCTGTGCTGGGCTCAAACTCGACATCTTCCTGCTTCAGCCTCCTGGAGTGCTGAGATTATAGGGATGAGCCATTATGCCTGGCTCCAAACTCACTATTTTTCTCTGCAGTGCTGGAAGGGCCGGGGAGATGGCTTAGTGGAATAACCGCTTCCCTGACAGTGCTGGAGACAGAACACAGGGTTGGAGCCCAGATTACAGCCCCTGAACTGACATGTTTAACCAAAAAGGAAACCAGGCCCTGGTTCTGCAAGAATGCAGTAAATGTCCCCAGATAGGCTCTACTGGGTTCTGGCACTGAGCAGGGCCTTGATGTCACCCAGGCTCAGGAGGCAACAGGAGACAGGTGCTCACCAGGATGGATGTGCTGGACTGAGGCCCTGGAGGGCTCTTCTGTGGGGAGCTGCTAGCATCAGGCCCAAGGCTCAGCTTCTCCAAGGAAATATCCCTGCAGCACAGGCCAGGGGCTGTGTGTGAGACGCAGCCCCCGGAGCTGGGGTCATAGTGCAGCAGGGACCCCCACCTTACCCCACGGGCCGGGCCTCGGGTCCTGGAGAAGCCCCGGGATTGAAGGTGCTGGTGGAGTTGGGGATGAGCCTTCGTAGCAGCCGCACCCATGTGGCCACGTCAATGTTCATCTGCCTGGCACGCTGGAAAGCTTTTCCTAGGGACAGGGAAAAGTGTCACCCCATGCCACCTGAGGACCCCAGCTCTTCCAGCCCAGACCTTCCACCTGCTCACCTTGCTGCTTGGAGAAAATTTTCTTCTGCCTCTGGAGCCGGGGGATTCTCTCGATGACAGGGTTGCGGAAGGTGACCTGGGAGAAGTCCCCAGAGGTGAGGACTTTGATCACCAGGACACCTGGAAGAGCCCTCAGGAACAAAGGTGCAAGCAGCCCTGAGTTCTGTCCTGACTGAGTTTGCCTGGACTAAGAGGTACGTAGTGCAGCCAGATGCACACTCATGATCCCAGCACTCGGGAGGCTGAGGCAAGGCTAGCTTCCACCTGAACTGTATAGCAAGACCCTAAAAATAAAAATAAAATAAAAAGGCTGGCCAAATAACTCAGCGGATCAAAGCGCCTACTTAGGCAGATGCAGCTTCGGGTGTGAGCACCAGCACCTCAGGCTCAGGTGATTGAGACTGGGCGTGGTGGCTCCTGCCTGTAATCTGAGCTCTTGGGAGGCTGAATGTAGGCGGATCACTAGGAGTCCTATCTACTTAGTGAGACCCTGTAGGCTCTGTACTAAAATACAAAAATAAATAAATAAAAAAGAGGAAAAGTAAAAGAAAAAAAAGCCCCTCTCCACCACAAGAGCTCTAGAGACTGGCCTCAGCCTCCCAGAGTTCTGGGATTTTAGGTGTATAATAGTAAAAATAGGCTGGTGGTACTGGTACAGACACCAGCCTATTTTACTATTATTTTATTTTACTTTATTTTATCTTATTTTGACAGGGTGTCACAGCACACACACACAGATCAGGACTGGACTGAAAGGACAGGCCAAATAGCTCAGTGGATTAAAGCACCTACAAGCAGGCACAGGGGTTTCAATCCCCAGGCCCCACCCCCAGGGCACCCTGAAACAGTAACTGAGACTGAGGGTAGGCTGGTAATGCACTATAATCCCAGCACTTGGGAGGCTGTAAACAGGAGGATCACTATGAGTCTGGTCTAGTAGTGAGACCCTGAACCCCTGAGACCCTTCCTTAAAATACAGACGGGGGGGGGGGGGAGACAAGGATTGGACTAAAAGATTTTTTCAGACAATACAGCTCAAGGAAGGGGCAAGTAGCTTTCTGAGCTTCATCATCTGTCAAATGCAGCGCTTCTCAGGTGTGGTGGTGCACACCTGTGTTCCCAGCACTCAGGAGGCTGAGGACTGATGTGAGTTCAAAGCTAGTCTATAGAGTGAGCCTAACCTGGAATGCCTATCAAGACCCAGCATCAAAAACAAGACCAGGGGTGCCAGGGAGATAGCTCAGTGGTCTAAAGCACCGGCTTAGGCAAGCTTAGGCAAGTCCAGGGACCATAGTTTGATCTCCAGCACCACATCCAAGCCAGCGCCACCCCAGAGTGGGCTGAGCTGGCCATAAAGTAAATTAAATAATAAAACCAGGGCCGGAGAGATAGCTCAGCAGACTAAGTGCATGCTTAGGCAAGAACAGGGACCGGGGTTCAATCTCTGACACCACATGCTGTGCCAGTCCAGCCCCCTGGGCACGCTAAGCCAGCCACCAACACTGGGCGTGATGGCACATGCCTGTAATCCCAGCACTGCGGAGGCTGAAAACAGGAAAATCACTGTAAGCCCAAGCTGCATAGTAAGACCCTGTGCCAAATACATTAAAAAATACAACCAAAACAAAACAAACCCCAGCTCTTGACAATCCCTTCTCTGTAGGCCATTATGTGAATTAATGTCCATATCCCCTAGTGCCCAGTCTGCACACAGGCTCAGCTAGAAAGGACACTGAGGCCTGGGTTCCTGGCCAGGGACAGTTGTCAAGGGAACATTTATTTTTTTTTTTTTTGGCAGAACTGGGGATTGAACACAGGCCCTTGTGCTTGACAGGCAAGCACTTATTCTACTGAGCCATGTCCCTGGCCCCAGGGGAACATTTCTGATTGCTGACTTGGGTGAGGCAGCACCGATGCTGCCCAACGTCCCCAGAGCCCAACTCCCAAGGGCCACAAAAGATAGAAGCTCCAGAGTACAAATCCTGAATCCTGAGCAACACTTGACCCTCTGATTCATGGTGGCTCTGGTAGCAATGGAGACATGTTGCCGTATGTCTGGCTTGATTAAATTGTTGTGATTTTTCTTTTACTACTTTGAGATAGGGTCTTGCTATGTAGCCCAAGCTGGTCTTGAATTTACAGAGATCTACCTACCTCAGCTTTCCTAAGTCTTGGGGTTATAGGCAGATACCACCATGCCTAATCAATTTTTCCTTTTTTCTTTCTTTTTTGAAACAGGGTCTTCCTACGTAGTTTAGGTTGACCTTAAACTCACTTTACAGCCCAGGCTGGTCTTGAACTCAGTGATTCTCCTGCCTTAGCCTCCTAAATGTGAGATTACAGGCATGCACCATCATAGCCAGCCTTCTCTGCATATAAGTATGTATGTGTGAGAGAGTGTGTGTGTGTATGTGTGTAGTGCTGGGGATGAATGAACCTAGACAAATATTCTACTAGTTTTTTTTTTTTTTTTTAATTTTTCAAAATTTTGCTTATTCCTAGTACTGGAGATCAAACTCATGGACACTTTGCCATTGAGCTATGTCCCCAGACCCTTTATACTTGAAACAGTCTCAGTAGGTTGCCCTGGTGACACTTGAACCTACAACCCTCCTGCCTCAGCTTCCCAGAGTGCTTGTGGCCCTTTGCCCAGATCTTTTTAACGATAAGGTCAGGTGTAGCTCAAAGACAGGAGCACACTCTGAGAACTGTGCTAGCAGGTCAGAGGACTGCCCCTGTAGGCGGCAATGTCTGGGCTGAAGCTTCACAGAGAACACTGCACTCTGAGTGAGGCAGCCCCAGCTCCAGTGTCACCTTTGCCATGTGACTGCACTCTTCTAAGCTCAGAACTGCTCTGAAGCACCTGTGCAGCCATACCTCAGCCAGCAGGGAGCCCTGTGGCTCCATGTCCAGTTGCACCTCATGCCGCTCATTGTCCAGGAAATCCTCCAGTTTCAGGAACTTGAGAGCACACAGGCCCCGCTGGTCGCGCCAGAACACAGCCAGCTCCAGCTCCCGGGCCTACAGGAGAGACAGAATGGGGTGGCCAGCACCCAACACCAAGGGCCCTCTTGCTCCTCCTTGGTCCTGCCTCCCAGCGCTGCCTACCCGCTCCAGCTCTAATGTGAAGCTCTGGTCCCATGCACTCGGTCCACATGGCTTCCAGGACGTCTGTCCCACCACTGTGTTATCCAACTTCAGCACAGTGCTGACCTCACCTGCAATGGGAGAGGCAGTCAGAAAAAAGGTGGGGTCAAGCCAAGGCAGAAGGATCAAAAGATCCAGTGCAGCCTGGACAATACAGCAACTTAGCCAGACTATCTCAAAATGAAATGCTAGAAAGGGCTGGACATGCAGCTCAGCGTGGTGGGCTGGGTTCAATCCCAAGTACTAAAAACAAAAAATGGCTGAATCATACTGGATTAGTAATTTTCTCAATGTTTTAATTTTCTGCAGCACTGGGAATGGAACCCAGGGCCTTGTACATGAGATGCAAGCACTCTACTAGTGAGCCGCACCTCTGCCCCATGTTTCCTCTGCCCCATGTTTCGAAGTCCTGAGGAACTGCCACACCAGTTTCCGCGGTACTCATCTTTACACCCCCTACCATCAAAGGTTCCAATTTCTCATCTTCACCAACACTTGTGATTTTTCTGTTTCTTGTTACTGCTGTTTTGATAATAATCACCCTACTGGCTTTTTTATCTATTTTGATTTTCTGAATCAGGGTCTAATATGTAGTCCAGGGTGGTTTTGAATTTACAGCAATCCTCCTGCCTCAGCCTCATGAGTGCTAGGATGACAGAAATGTACCATAGGCTCAGCTCTGCACTGTTGTTAGGTAACAATTATTTTAATTATTTTTAAAAATTAAGGCACTCAGGATCCCCCACCTGCCCCCGCACACCCAGCTCACAGCATCCACTCACTTGTGTTCTCTGACTCTGCTTTGAGGCTACTTCGTCCACTGAGGCTTCCACTTCGGCTATAAAGGCCCCGGCCTGGGCGGCTCAGGAAGGGGGTGCGACTGTCAGGGGTCCCAGGTGTCCCAGAAGGCGAGGGGTTCCAGGGGATATTCTCAGGAAGGTCCCTGCAGCCCACCACACGTACCTCCAGAGTCCCTGGAGGAAAAGTAGACTTATGGGGGCAGTCAGGGTCAGGATGAAGGGGCTGAAGTGAAGGGGGTATATCCCAGAAAACACCACCACCTGGGAGGAGCTGGTAAAGGACAACCAAAATCAGGTGTGGTGGCGCAGGCCTGTAATCTCAGCACTTAAAGAGGCTGAGGCAGGAGGATCATTGGAAGCTCAAGACCAGCCTGGGCTATGAAGGGAGCTCAAAGCCAACCTAAACTGCATAGCAAGACTCTGTCTCAAAAAGACAAATAAATAAAAATAAAGGACAAGCAGAACCAGGTGTGGTGGTGCATACCTGTAATCTCAGCACTGAGGAGGCTGAGGTCACAAGTTCCAGCCCATCCTGGGCAACTAAATGACTTAGCAAGACCCTATCTCAAAATAAATTATAAAAAGGACTAGGCTGAGGCAGGACGATTGTTGTGAGTTCGAGACCAGCCTGAGCTACAAAGTGAGCTTAAGGCCAGCCTGAACTGCATAGTGAGACCCTATCTCAAAAAGACAAAAAAAAAAAAAAAAAAGGACTGGGACAGAGCGCAGTGTGAAAGCTCTAGGTTCAATCTCCAGTACTGCAAAAAAAGAAAAAAACAATGATAGCCAGGTGTGGCAGTGGTTTCTAAGGCAAGGAGTTTAGGGGTTGGCTGAGATAACAGGAAACGCCAGCTGGGAGGCACTAACTAGTGGGGCTTAGGGACAGCAGAGTAACTCAGAGCAGACACTGAGCTCTGGGTGTGCGGGCAGATACCATGATGCCACCACCAGGGAGGCTGAGACAGGAGGCAGGAGGATCGATGAGTTTGAGGCCTGCCTGGGTTACAAAGTTAGTTAAAGGGCAGCTTAAAACCCTACTGTAAAACTAATAATAATAAAAAGAAAAAAATCAGTAGAATAATCGCTTGCCTGGCAAGTGCAAGGGCCTGAGTTCAATCCCTGGTTCCGCCCCCCAAAAAAACCCTACTGTAGAAACAAAAAAGGAAGCCAGGGTCCAGGCAAGGAGGAGTCAGGTAGAATTAAGGGATCTGGGTAAGATGTGGTGGGCTGATCAGAGGGCTGAGTTGGGCTGCAGGTCTGGGGCAAGGCTGGGCACAGACAGGAAAAGGGGCCAGGCAGGTGGGAGGGGCAGTGTGCACAGCAGGGGCCAGTGGGGAGGCCCACCTGTGAGCGGCGCGGGCTTGCACAGCGTGCTGTAGTGAGAGGCCGGGAAGGGCCCACTCAGCAGCGCACTGAAGGCAGCCGATGAGGCTGCAGCCAGCTCCTCACGAAGCAGCCGCCCCTTTGGGTGGTCAGCGGGCAGCTCCCCCAGCCTGCGCTCCAGGGCCTCACGCAGCAGGCCCAGCTTCTGGTTAGACTCTGCCAGCTTCTCCTGGGCCTGTGGTGGTAAGATGTTCGATGCAGAGGAGCGTTCTGGGCACCCCCATCTTGCTCCAGGCCCCGCCTCTCACCTCGCTGACAGCCTTGCGGTCTGGGGCCTTGGCCGCACTGAGCAGGCGCAGCACATTCTTGGCTCCCTCGGCCACGGCGTGCTCCACTCGGAAGTGATGTCGAAGCTCCTCGATGCGCAGCTCCACGGCTCCCAGGTCTGGAGCCCCTGTGGGTAAGATGCTCAGCAGTGAGACTGGTCTGGTTCTGAATGCAATGATGCGGCAGCCACATCACTGCCAAGGTGGGTGCCTCCCCAGGTGAGGAGTCAGGATGACACGGCCACACCCCACCCAGTCCACCAGTCACACTCCACCTGCCTCAGTCACTCAGTTATCCCAATGCCGTTATTCACAGGGTGGCTCTAAGGACAGTTACGTAGGGACCATCATGGTAATGACATACAGGCAGACTGTCCACCCTGGTGTGACACACACACACTGTCATGGGTCCTCTTCAATCACAGGGGGACTACATGGACAGACAGGTACCACACGACTGAATTCAGCCCTGAGCCCAGCACCTGCCACTCCTCGGCTGGGAACAGAAATCTCCACTGCAGTCACCACCTGCTGTCACACCCTTAGCCAGGCACAGGGGCAGCCACAATGCACACTGCCACCTAGATAGCCCTGGAGCCACAGAGACAGTGTTAAGAGGCTGAGTGCCCCTGTCCCCACACTCATCTGTGGAAATGCTGGCCCATCACGGGATAGGGCTTTGTGCTTAGGAGGATTAGCGTCAGAAGTCATGGAACTGGTGCCATAAGAGACATTACTCTGGGTGTGGGGCTGCACTCCTAGTCATCCTAGTGTTTGGGAGGCTAAGAGGATCACTGAGTTCAAGGCCATCCTGGATTACACTGTGAGGCTCTGTCTCAAAAAAAAAAAAAAAAAAAAAAAAAAAAAATGAGGCCCAGGGAGATAGCTCAGTAGAATAAGTGCTTGCCTGGCAAGGGCAAGGTCCTGAGTTCAATCCCCAGGTACCACTAAAATAAATAAATAAATATTTTTTAAAAAGATGATCAGCAGGGCATGGTGGTACATGTCTGTAATTCCAGCATTCCTGAGGCTGAGGCAGGACTGCTTTGAGTTTGAGACCAGCCTAGGCTGCAAAGTGAGCTCAAGGCCATCCTGAACTGCACAAGGAGACCTTATCTCAAAAACAAAACAGAAAAAAAAAAAAAAGAAGAAAGAGGAGGAGGAGGAAGAGGAGGAAGAGATGAGGAGGAAGTGGAAGAGGAAGAG
>PVKA01028386.1:0-13094 GCA_004027165.1 Ctenomys sociabilis
CTGCCTGCCAATGCCCTGAACACAGTCAGAATGCCCTCCCCTATACACACAACTTTAGTCCTCAGGATGTCTTCTGGGCCTTTATGGGTAGATGTTACTTGAAGTTCACAGGGAATCAGGACAGTGACCAAGATCAGAAGTTGAGCCCATCCACATTGCAACCTTGCACTGGCTTTCTGATTTCAGAAGCAACTGTACTCTCTGTGAAACCCAATCAAAATTCTTCTTTCCCACCTGGAGCCCTTCAGGGGTTACTTCCTTGAAGTCCTAGTAAGACTGTTTGTCTTTCTGCTGGCTTTGATCTCCTGATGGCCAGAGTCTGCAGGAATCATCAGCAAGAACAATTTCTTTGGTAATCACATCAACACCAAATTCCATCTTCATATCAACCAATGTACAGTTCAGGGGCAACCAGGACTTCTCCAGTATTTCAAAACTAGCTTGTGTAGCATGACTCCTGATACCCACTTCAGTTTAGCCTATCACAAGTCCAGCAAAGCAAAATTGCACAGCAGTTAGCTGTTCCTCAGGCCACTGTGGATCACTATAGCATCATCCTTGACAAGCAGCTCCACTTCAGGTGGGTAAAACTTAAATCCTTCATTCACACCAGGATTTCTTTTTGAGAAAAGAATCCATTGTGATTCTTCTGCAAAGCCATTTAATTGGAATCATTGGGATGCAATGAAAGCTGTCTCTCCACATTTTCTGGTGAAAGCAGTTTTGATGCCTGCTTCCTGTACCAATTGGAAAATATAACTGGTAATCTTATTGGTGGTGGCAGCTTTTCCTTCCACATGATTCTTTCCGGCTGCCTTTCTGGCTCTAATCAGCTCCTTGGACTACAGGAGGGCTTTTCCTGGATTATCTAACAATTCATAGACTTCTTTTATTTTACCATCATAGAGCTTTTTTATTTTTTTCAATGTTTAGTACCTCTGCAGTCACCATGATCCCAAACAGTCTGGAGGAAGTCACCACGCTGGAAAGAGAGGCTGAAATGTAGCTTCCGAGACAAAGAGATGTGAGCTCAAGTATGCACGTTGGTGTGATCTTGATGAGACCATCATTGTTGAGGCCTTTACATAACAAAGTCAGCATTTTACAAATCAGTAGACATGGAATTTTATAGAAGTAAGTCTGGAAACCCTGTTCCAGGAAAAAAATGTCTTGCTTCTTTTATTTATGTTTATCTCTAAAGCTTATAAATCGCTTTCAACAGCCAGTTAAGTGGGATGATTGGAATTTGAGCTACAAGACCTTAATCTCTTATTTCCATTGCTTTTGCCGAATGATGATTACTTTTATAGTCTACTCATTTTCATTTTACATTATTTTTCGTCAGGGTTTATCAAAACTTTATTTAGTGTTTTCAGAAAAGAAAACAATATTTTCACTTCTGTAAGAAGTCTATACATATATTTTTCAATTATCAGTGCTAATTAAAAAACATTAGTATGGAAAAGAGAAAAACCAATCAGTGTACTCCTTGAGAAAGAGATGTCCACCCGGAAGGATGTGCGTGTATGTTTCCATGTGCATGTATACGTGTGTTTCATGACAAGTACCATGTAGCCACTTCCTCATCGTTCCCCATAATTTTCTGTCAAAATTATTTGTGTCCCCTAATTGGACAGAGATTTAAAAAACTTGAGAGGAAAGCGAGGGGATTTTCTTTTACTGAAACACTGTCTTTATTACTATTATCCCCACCAAAAGGCCAGTGCAAGCAAAAAGTCATTAGTTTTCTTCCAATTTAATACACACAGAGGTGTACAGAATAGTATTTGCACAGTCTCCAAATGTAAAGGTGAGAAACAGGGATATTCTGTAAATATCATGTGGAGAAGCCAAACCAGCCCTAACTAAGTTAGGTTAAAACAAATCTGAGATTTCATTACAGGTACAGTAGGATATAAGGAACTTAGGAAATCAAGTGGGAATGTTTTCCTCAAATAGAGAATCAGAGTGCTGGGGAGTTGCTAAAGGATGTCCGAGTTCTCTTTCATCTCATAATTCATTGATTTTTCTAAGCTTTTGAAACACAAAAAATTAATTTCAAATATATTTTTATTTATAAATACATAAACAATGAAACAAATATTTTCCCAGGCAGGCACTTATTCCACTAAACTATCTCCCAAGTCTATCTATAAACAAATATTTAATACTTCAAGTAGATAGGACATTCAGAGTAAAAAAGAAAAACAATATAATTCTACTTAATTTTTACACTTACACAAAAGAACTAAATAGCCAAGAAAATACTTCCTTCATAGTTCAAGTATAAAATTCCATTATTGGAGAAATGCTCAATTTAATACAATAATACTTATAACTGCACAAAATTGGACAATATTGTAAATACCACATAAATGTGGATATTGCAGTACTTTTGATATATTTACTAAAAATGTGATGATATTAAATATTAATTATTGTACAACAAAAAACCCCATTCCCTGTGCTTGCTTATGCACATACTTATTCCACTGAGGTATCTAGCTGGTCCAAAAAATTTGTTTTAAAGGAAGTATGATAATTGATAAGACATTAGAAACAGTACACATTTAGAAGACCAAGAGGAGAGGTATTCAAGTATGGTTTTTGTACTATCCTTGATGTAGTTGTTTAGATTGCAGATATCATCATACAGAGTCAGTCAGAATGAAAATTCTACACATTGACTGCTTTGTTTTCCACAAAACTGACAGAAATTATTAGTGCTTTCATCTCAGCCTTGCTGTATATATAGTTGCATGATTTTTACCCCTTCCTTTAACAAAAGTTAAAAAAAATTTTTTAAGAAAATAGACAGAAAATATTAAGGTTTATTAAAAGCAAGTGTTAATATGTATTTATCCAATCACACAAAAGAACAACAGATTTTTTTTATTTTGGCAGTGTATTTACTGTGTGTTTTTATTTTATTGAAGAACAAATAGCAATGATACAGTTTCAAATCAAATTAGTAGAACAGATTAAATAATTAATACATCGCATATTGTCATAGTGCTTTTTGTTGTACAAAGTGCTTACATGATATTCTATTTACAAACACTATTAGAGCAGATGCCTCTAATCAATGAATTGAGAGAATTTAGCTATATACCTATTTTTTTCTTAAAGCTAAATTATAGTGCAGTTTCAATAATTAGTACTATTATCTCCTTAGTGGTTATCCATAGTACAAGAAGCAGACAGGATATCCTGTGAAAACACTATTAGTGCAAATCCTTCTTCTTATAGAATTATGCAAAAGTACTGCATATTTACCCTAACTGTACTGTTTATACAAACACAGAATGGTTCTTCCTTTGTATCCCCTTTTTCTTTTTGTTTAGTCCTATGAAAGATGGGTATTCTATTGTCATTCAATTATTATAAGTGCTTGAATTCAGTGAAACAATCCAACACAGTTCAGCAGTCCACAATATTAGTGGGTTATCTGAGGAAGTTGTTGACTAGAGCCATTTATAGCTCAGCTTATTATTATGGCCTTATTTTATGTACCTCATTTTTATACTTTTCTGCTGGATGGTTAAGACTGAGATAAAGCAAGACCTATATAACAAAAAACATAACCTTTGTATTTGATGAGGTCAGTCAAGTCCCCTCAGGGTATATCCTGTAACCCTGTACCCCACTTTGTAGAACCTTTGTCAGTGTCAGCCATGTGGATAAGACACAGCCATTGCTTGACCAGTTTGCTCTCTATGAAAGCTTGAAAGCTTGAGAGAAAGTTTTCTCTCTATGTGACTCTCCCAGGCACACTATAGATCATCAATCTCTTTCCTCTGTGGCTTCATAACCTCCTTGATCAGAAAATTTGGGGCACAACTGAGTTCCATGATGTTATGGTGCAGGTTCTCCTATGTCCTGAGTCTTCACTGACCTTGAAAGGCTAGGGACAAAATGTTGGCTGACCTTGCAGCCTTCCATTTCTCCAATTTTTTATCTGCAAACTTAGGTTGTTAACCATCCAGAAGAGAAGCTGATTATTACCCTGCAACATATGCAGTTCAGTTTACCCTAACTACCTAAGTTCTTTTTAGTTGTTGTTATGCTTTTCTATATGTATTTCTTCTTTTGATTTCTTATTCTAAGGAGACTATATGATATTTGCACATGTGGCTCCGGTTTATTTCACTTTTGAGTATATTTTCAAGTGGCATCCACTTCATATAAATGCTTCAAGTTTATCATTCTTTATAGCTGAGTACTCTGTTATATAAAAATACCACATGTTTTTCAACCATTCCTCATATGACAGCATCTTGGTTGTTTCCAAGATTTTGCTATCCCAAATTGTGTTGCTATAAACATAGGTACACATATATCTCCATAATATGATGTTTTCAGTCCCTCCAGGAAAATTCCCAGCTTGAATGGGATTTCCAGTCCTAGTTTTGTGAGGAGACTCCACTGATCTCCACAATGGTTGCACCAGTCTACATTCCCACCAGTAGTGGAGAAAGGTTCCCTTTTCCACACAGCCTCTTCAACATTTGTTATTGGTTGATTTCTTTGATAGCCATTCTTTCTGGAGGGAGGCGGTATCTCAGTGTTGTTTTAAATTATATTTCACAGATGGCTAGCAATGTGGAGCAGTTTTTCCATATATTTATTCGCTTCTTTAATTTTGCCTTCTGAGAAGTGTGTATTCACCTCAGTTGCCCATTTCTGGATTGGGTCTTTAAATTTGAGGGCCCTAATGTATCTTAGTTATTTGTAAATTCTAGAGTGCAGACCCTGGTCTGAGTGCTTTTTTAGTTAAGATTTTTTTCAAAATTTGTGAGTTGTCTTTTCACTTTGTTGATAATTTCTTTTGACGTGCAAAACTTCTCAATAAGAGTTGATCCCATTTGTTCATTCTTTCAAGTGTTTCCTGTGGGAATAGTGCTTGTTCATGAACTCTTTGCCTACCTCTATGTCTTCAAGAGTTTCTCCTACTTTCTGTTCCAGGAGATTTGAGTGTTTCTGTTTTGATATTTAGATCTTTAATCCATTTTGCCTTTAGCTTAGTGCATGGTGATATACCTGGGTCAAGTTTTAGTTTTTGGCATGTAGAAAGCCAGTTTTTCTAGCATCATTTATTAGAGAGACTATTTGTCTTCTAGTAAGGGTGTTTGGACCCTTTGTCAAAGATCAGGTGGCTGAGTGTGTTTGTAGAGGCCTCTGCATCTTCTAGTCTATTCTGTTGATCCTCAGGTCTATTTTGTTGCCAATACCATGTTGATTTTATCACAGTATTTTTCTAGTATAATTTCAAGTCAAGAATTGTGATGCCTCCTGCCTTGTCTTTGTTGAGCAGGAATGCCTTTGCTATTCTTTTCTCATTCCAAATAAATTTTGCTAATGATTTCTGTAGGTCTGGGAGATATGTTGGTGGCAGTTTGATAGGGATTTGCTTTAAATCTGTACATGTTTGGCCATCTTCACGATGTTGGTTCTTCCTATCCAGAAGCAGTAGCTATTGATAATCTTTTGAATGATCACTGGGTCTGTGGTGATTTCACACTTTTCATTCCTTATTGCTTGTATTTGAATTTTTTCTTTCCTCTTTTTCATGAGATTAGCTAGGGGATTATCAATTTTATTTAATCTTTCAAAGAACAAGGTTTTTTGACTCATTGATTCTTTGAACTGTTTTTCTTCATCCCAGTTGAATTAATTTCTGCTCTATTCTTTATGATTTCTTCCTGTCTTTGGGCTCTGGGTTTGGTTTCTTCTTCCTTTTCTAGATGTTGGAGGTGCAACATTAGGATGTTTATTTGTTTCCGTTCTGTTTTCTTAATGTGGGGGTTCATAACTATGATTTTCCCTCTGAGAACTGCTTTCATCGCATCCCATACATTCCAATATGTTGTGGTTGAATTTTCATTGAATTGTAGATATTGTTGAATTTCTTGTTTAATTTCATCTCTTTCTCACTGATTGCTTAATAGGGTATTGTTTAATTTCCGTGAATTTAGTAGTTTTTTTCTGGTCGCTTATTTCCAGTTTCATTGCAGTGTGGTTGGATAATATGCATGGGATAATTTCTGTTTTCTTGCATATACTTAAGCATGACCTATGGACTAGTATGTGGTCTCTTTTAGAAAATGACCCATGTGCAGCTGAAAGACTCCAGACAGACAACACAAGCTACCTCTAAAAGAGCAAAACAGACTGACCTAGGATTTGTCTCTTATAATTCTAAGTGCCGGAAGAGAACAGAAAAACTTCTACAGAGTTTGAAGGGAAAATAATTTGAGTCAAGAAGTATACAACCTGCCAAGTTATTTGTATATGAAGACAAATAGAAAATGCTAATTTGTCAATGTCACATTATTGAGAAACATTCTGAAAATAAGAGAACATAAAAATGGATCCAAAACTTAATCGATAAGGAAAAGAAGATTAACGTAATATAATTTGGAGTTTATCAAAACTTATATGACATGAATAGTATAAAAAACCTTGTTTACAGAAATAATAAAAGAAAACAATTTAACATATATAAAACTTCTGTATAACACATCATAGTCAAAATCCCAGAAGTTCACCAAAAGAGCAGAATTTAAAAAGCTATTAGAAAAGAAAAAGTGTCACTCATAAAGGCAGAGGAATCAGAATAATATCAGATTTCTCAACACAAAACATAAATGCCAGGAGAGTTTTGGATAAAGTATTTAAAACTCTGAGAGAAAGCACCATTATACCAAGATTGGTAAATCCTTCAAAACTATCCCTAAAATCCATGGAGAAATATTTATTTCCACTAGAAAGGTTACATGAAGAAATTAATAAACACCAAACTAGAACTTCAATAACCCCAGAAAGAGACAATTAAGATAACAACGACAAAGGCCCAACAGGAAGAACAAAATAGGTAGGGTGAGCAGCACAGCACGCAAAGAAAGCAAACAGCAACAAGAAATCAGTGCAGTGACAGAAAAAATCGCCATCTTTCAGGAGCAACTCTCAATATGAATAGTCTGAACTCCCAAGTCAAAAGACAATGAATGACCAAGAAACAAAATGCAGTGATTTGCTGTGTACAAGGAACACATTGCTACAAAGAGAAATTTGTAGATTTAAAAAAAAAAAATCAAAGGAAGGAGAAGAATATTCTATGCAAAGGGAATGCAAAAATAAGCAAAAACGGCCACCCTACTATCAGACAAGGTGGGTGCTCACCCACAGTTGATCAGAAAGACCAAAAGGAGATCACTACATACTGGTTCAGGCAACACTTAAACAGGAAAATTGTAAGCATGCGCATTGAACGTTAATGCACACAGCATCATGAAGCTGCAACTATTAGACTGAAAACATTTAAAATATCAACACGGCTGTATTAGAGAACCTCACTACCCCAGTGTCACATTTTTTGGGGAAAAAACCTTTGTTGGAAAAGATCAACAAACAAATATCGAACTTGAACCAAGTTCTCTCTTGGCAGAAAAAAATCAAATGAAACATATCTTTGAATAAGTGGATGTAGCAGACACATTCTTTTTTTTTTTTTTTTTTTACAGTAGGCACTCATAACTACTATGCTTCACTCTTTATGAAATTTGAAACAAGATACTGGCATTCAAACTTTAGTTACTTTTTTTTTTCTTTCTTTTTTTTTTTTTTTGCAGAACCGGGGATTGAACTCAGGCCCTTGTGCTTGCCAGGGAAGCGATTATTCCACTGAGCTATCTCCCCGGCACGTAGCAGACACATTCTTAGCGGTAAATGGAACTTGCACCAAATGAACCACATCTAACTCATGAAGCATGTTTAAGAAAATGCAAAAGAATCAAAATTATACCACACATATTATCCTGTCATAGCACAATCAAAATAGAAATCAATTGCAAAATAAATCACCTAAATAATGCAAAAACAAAAATTGAAATTAATAGTACTTTTTTTTTTGTGCTGAACCAGGAATTGAACACAGGCCCTTGCACTTGCCATGCAAGTGCTTATTCTACTGAACTATCTTCCCTTTTCTAACAATACATTATTGAATAATGGGTCACAGAAGAAATCAAGGAAGAAACTACACAGCTTTTAGAATTAAACAATTCTAGTACAACACATCCTTGCTAGAATTTAAAGACATAATAACAATTAGTCCTAAAAGAGAAATTTCTATTTGTGAATGCCCATAGCAGCAAAATAGAGCAAGTATAAAGAAATATGTTGCAGTGCAGTTCGAGGTTCCACAAAAATGGGAAAATCCCAAAGTCAACATTCATACAAGGGAGGAAATTATAAAGGTCAGAACAGTAGTCAGTGAAATTAGGATAATAAAAATACAAAAACAAATAAATTAAAGAGATGCTTCTTTGAAAGAATAAACAAAACACTCAGTTTTACTGAAAAAGTTAAGAAATGACTGAAAACAATGTAGTTAGAAATCAAAAGTACAAACTACAACAAATATTACCAGCAATTTTGAAGATTAATCGCATCTATATTCCTAAACTGAATGCTAATAAATTGGAGAATTCAGAAGAAATGGATAAATTCCTAGCCATCACATGAATTATAAAAACTGAATCAAGAACTAAAAAGCAGAAAAATCTAATAATAGATAATGCAAGTGTTTACCCTGACTAACTATATATGCTGATGCCTATATAGTGAACTAAGCAATTGCTCTGAAGATAACAATGTGTAATACTAGGGTCATGCTTGGAATGCCTGTCGTTCTGGTCTTCTAAATACATACTACTTGTCATGTCATACTAATTACTGCTATACTCTCTCTCAAGTAAGTGTTTGTTTAAAAAAAGGGGGGTGATAAATGAAAACAAGGGACAAGAAAAAAAATGTCATATGACTATTTTGCTACAATGCTGTATATGGTTAGATTTCTAAATTTCTGTGTAAAAATATGTAGTTGTTTATTCCAATTTAAAAAAATATTTTTTAATTTTTTTTATTCTTCATATTCTGTAAGGACTTAAATTTTAACATATCAATACTTGATGGAAAATACCTGTTCCATGTTAGGTCTAAGATGTTTGATATTTAGACAGATACTGAGGTTAAGCTCAACTGCCTATGCTGTAAGGTAATAATAATAAGCTTCTCTTCTGGAGGGTTAACAACCTAAGTTTTCAGACCAAAAATTAGAGAAAAAGAAGGGCTGCAAGTACAGCCAACATTTTGGCCCTAGCCTCTCCAGGTCAGTGAGGGCTCAGGACATAAAAGAACCTATACTATAACATCATGTAACTCAGTTGTGTCCCAAATTTTCTGATCAAGGAGATTATGGGACCACAGAGGAAAGTGATAGATGATGTAGAGTGTGCCTAAGGAAAGTCACATGGAGAGAAAACATTCTCTCAGGCTTTCACAGAAGCAAATTAATCAAGCAATGGTCGTGACTCATCCACATGGCTGACACTGACAAAGGCTCTACAAACTGTGGTACAGGGTTTCAGAATAAATGCTGAGGGGGTTTAACTGACCTTGTCAGATACAAAAGTTACATTTTTATACTGTTCTGCTTGATGGTGAAGACCAAGATAAAACAAGAACTATATAACAAGTATTAAAAGTAAGCCATATTAATATGCTGAATTGTAAAAGGCTCAAGTCAACAACTTTTGACATTGCCAGTCCTATGGATAACCCACTGCAATTATGGACTACTGGACTATATTAGAATGTTTTGCTGAATTCACGCACCTACAATATTTAAATGACAATGGAATATCCATCTCTGATAATGAACGTGAGGGCTGGTGAGATAGCTCAGCAGACTAAGCACCTACTTTGGCAAGCACAGGGACCAGGGCTTGATCCCTGGCCCTACATGCCACCCTGGCCCTGCCCCCAGGGGCACACTGAGCTGGTGATAGAGTCTGGGCATGATGGCATGCGTCTGTAATCCTAGCACTTGGGAGGATGAAAATAGCAGGACCACTATGAGTGTGAGCTGCATAGTGAGACCCTGTACCACATATGTAATGGAAAAAGAAAAAAAGAAACTAATGATAGTGAAAGTGAGATAATAGTAAATAAAGAAAAACAAAGAAAAGTCAAGCTTGTGAAGGACTCACTGTAGAATTCTACAAGAATTTCAGCGTAGATGGTCCAGCAATACTCCTCTAAACCTAACACACCCTTGTTCTTAGGTGACACAGATGGATGTGACAAAACAGCAAGCAGTGAGGAATGACCAGGTGTGCTTTATTCGAAAGAATAATGAAAACCCTCCATTAGCGGTGGTAAGAGGGTGACAGTGAAGTTTCCGAGTCTAAAAGCTCAGGTAGTATACAAAGGCTTTATTAACCTTTCTATCGCTAACAGATTCCATCAGTTCTTTTTCTTCTGCAGCTCATTTCCTTGGAGGTATGGCTCACTTTGTCTTTAGTTTATTAGTTTTTCTAGATTGTTTAGAGCTTTGCCCTTTGTCCTTTTTTTAAAAAAAGAAATATATTTTAGAGCTAGGGAGATAGCTCAGTAGAATAAGCGCTTGCCTAGCAAATGCAAGGGCCTGAGTTCAATCCCCATTTCCGCCAAAAAAAAAAAAAATCATTCATTTGTTTATTTATTTAGTACAGTGCCTTGCTATGCAGCTCAGACTTGCAGTGATGCTCCTGTCTCAGCTCTGGGATTACAAGAGTGTGCCACCAAGCCAGGTTTCAGTGGGTAGCTTATCATGGGACCAGCACAGTATGTTGTACCAGGGTTTGAACCCAGGTCCTTAAGCTTGTGAGGTAGGCGCTTAGACCCCTGAGCTATGTCCTTGGGCCCTGCCCTTGTCCTTCATTTTTTGGTCTCAACCACCCCCCCCTCCACACACACACTCACAATCCGATTTTGATCCCCCATTGCTGTAAGAGGGTATGAGGCATTCATCATTCTTGCTGCTTTTTGCCAGGATGGTGTGGTGGGAGGGCAGCAGTCAGGGCACAACATTCTTTTTTAAGGGTCCTGAGGAGAAGCCAGGAGGGGAATCTGTTTACATCACCATTTGTAGCTATAAAGCTTTGTATTTTCAGGCTTTACATTACAGATTTGACCAAAAGTAGACTGAAAATATCTAAAAAAAACCTGTGTCTTCAGTAAACATACACAAACATACTTTTGTTGTTGCTGTCTAAACAATACAGAGTGACTACATTTTAACAGCATTTATATTACCTTAGGCACGACAAGTAATCTAGTGATTTAAAATATATAGGAGGTGTTCTTCAAAATACTACGTATTTTGATGTAAGGGTCCAGAACCTGCAGCTTTTAGTATTTGCAGGGGACCTGGTACTTGTTGCCCTCAAGTACCAAGGTTAAAAACTTGCCAGGTACCCTAGAGTTATCACAGATTGGGGCTCAGATGTTAACAGAGACAGTTTGATTTCACAGTTTTGCTCCTATGTGCTGCATGTTTCACTCACTGAGACAGTTGCTTTTATTGGCATAAAAGCAACACAGTGTCCCTTTTTGTCTAAAGGGTTACTTACAATTTGTAAAAGATCTTTTTATCTGATGCAAATAATGTAAAAACAAGTTTTATTTAAAAAATATAAAGCTTTTTTTTGTTTGTTTGTTTTTAGTTTTATCCATAAGACTGAGTGGATACTTCTAAGACAATTTTGGCTGAGAAATTAAAAGATTTTTGCTGAAGTTCTGTGCCTGTGACTGTGGCTGTTTCTCCTCACTGAATCATGACACAGTAAGTCCCCAGCTTATGCACCTGCGAGTTGCAAACTCTCATGGGTATGAACAGACCTCAGGGCGCAAGCATTCATAGGTGTCAGCAGACCAGAGGCGGCTCCCATGTCTACCTTACTGTTCTAAGGTAGCCGTGAAAGTAAAAACAGTTTTTTCACAGTTGTGCTGTATGGCAACACCATCTTAAGATAAAAGTAAAAATAGTTTACTTACAATATTTTTGATATTTAAATTTTTTTCTATGCTTTACATAGAAGAGGTGCTAGAGTTGTAGAAGATTCACTTTATTGCATACATAGACAAATCTGACTCAGGAATATTCTCCCAGAAGAAAACTCAATCGTTGCTCTGGGACTTACAAAAGTGACAATATATTTGCAAGTGTGAGTGTGCTAAGTGGACTTCCCTTGGATAGCTAGACTACAACTAGATTACTATTGATTTATGTGTATTTTGTTATTGATACTTTCCTTTTGGTGTTTAAGACAAAACTTAAAGCAAGATCTATGTTAATCAAAATTAACTTTTTAATATATCAATGTTGGATAAGGTTCCTAAGGGGCTATACTTTTTGGACCATGTACAGAGCATTTAAGATCCTCTGTTAATGTAATTTTCCAAGGTGAGTCGGTTTTTCTTGACTGTATGGCTTTCCCAAAGGCATGGAAGGCACTTTTTCTTTGATGACCATCCTATGAGTGTATAGAAGGGGTTGACTTCTGTCCTCTGGACCTAACGAGTTCTCTGCTCACAAGGCTTGGTCACTCACCAGAACTGTGGAATTAGAGAGGACTACTCATGTCCCAGGTCCTTGACAACCTTGGAGAATCAGAGCCAAAATATTAGCTGTTCCTTACCCACTTGTGCTTTTTGTTTTGGCTTCTATTGCTTAATTGAATACCTAGGGCTCAGTTATACCAGTGTTGAAGTGGGATCAGTAGGTTTATCTGTCACAGTCTTATACCAAGCCGCTTGAAATATTCAGCATAACAAGAGAACTGATATTTTTAACCTTGATTGTCTTACATGTCAAATTTTTGTAGAATATTACTAGACAGAAGTTAGAGCATTTTATCAGGAAAATTTGAAATCAAGAGCAAACATAGCATTTTAACATAACAATTATGTTGACCGTATTAGATTAAGACCATTGAGATTTTTCATTTATAAGGCTATATTAAGTATTCATTTTAGTATAAAAATTCCTTATCATATACAAGAGCTGCAGACTGTTAAATGGGATGTTTCTTTACCTTAATGAAACCAAGTTGGAGGCTTGCTCTATTTTTACCCCTTTAACTAGAATTTGGGGAAAAATCAAATTTTTGAAATCCTTTATTTAAAAAAAAACAGTGATACACAATTTCAAAACAAGATGGTTGGAGAGTAACACTGAGCACTGTTATCTTCAAAGTAGGTGTTCATAT
>PVKA01028386.1:13194-29547 GCA_004027165.1 Ctenomys sociabilis
AAAAAGAAAAAAAAAAAAAGGCAATTAGCAGTATCATTATCTTAACTATCTCCTTTTCCTTTCCTTTTTTTCTCCTTTCCCCTACTTCAGTTTCTCTTTCCTATTGATTAGTTTCTTCCCATTTCACAGTATCTATTGTACATCTTTATTTGCTCTATCGGTTTTTTACCCTAGCGAGACAATATAATGTTTAATTATGTGAGACTGATTTATTTCACTTAGGACCCTCCTTTAAGGACCTTGTCATCACTGAACTAAAACCCTAGCCCTGAAATTCTTTAAATTGGACCCAAGTTTACACAATAAAACCTACAGTTGGCATTTTGGGGATGAACATTGAACTATGTATAATTATGTAAACTGTGCTGTATGTTTTCAATACACAAGATCTCCCTTGTGTATTCTGAGGGAGAGATAAAAGAAAGAAAAGATGGAATCCTGGTTAGTTTCCCCAAGAACAGGCTTAGTGAGCTGCCAGACTTACCCTGAGCTTTTCAACCTACCACAAACCAAGGCTAGGTTACAGCCTGTTTCATTACCATGCTAGGCATCTTTGCCAGTTGTAGAGACCTGTAGTCTAGACCAGAACTAGCACTCTTGTATCTGACAAACAGCTGTTTTCCTCTTTGTTAACATGCCAGGAAGGCAAGAAAAAGGAGTCATACATTACGTCTGGACTTTTATTCATAAATTTATCCTAAATATAGTTTTATCTAGGAACCTGTGACTTATGCAAGAAATTCAGAGGATTTAAGACATCTGGAAATGTCATTTAGCATGAACAAATCATATTATATTGTTATAAACAATTGTAAAATATTTTATTGGTGCAAACAACTTTTATTATTCAGGGAGTTACCAGAATAATGCTGTTCAACTTACATCTTTGAAGGTTTGAATACTCAGAAAGTACAGAAATATTTATTACATTGTAAGGATAGCAATAATTAGTGTCACAGGTATACATAAATATTTTGTGTATATTTATTTTAAAGGGTGTAACCACACTGAGAAGAAGTAAGGACCATCTTTCAAAGTTTTATAACTTTAGAAGATGTGCTGCTGACCACAAATTTTTTATTATTACCCAATACACAAGTGTACATATATTAGATGTATATTTTATAAAAAGAACACCCAGCCCTGAATGCCCTATAGACACTTCCCTAAAATATGTATTATGGTTTCCAAAAAGAACACCCATTGCTTACTTGGCATGTGTTAAGTTTATTTAGTTTCAACTATAAACTTAATCTTAAAACTCAAGCATAGCATATGTTGCCTTTAGATATATAAGTATGTTATAAAGTAAGACATTCAGCTGTAGTGGCATCTGCCTATAATCCCAGGGGCTTTGCCATGAGTTGCAGGCCAGCCTGGGCTACATAAGCAGGTTAAAGGCCAGCCTGCACTACAAAGTGAGACCCTACCTCAAAAAAAAAAATCAAAACACAAACAAAATAAGGTAAGGAAATTGTCTTTCCTTAATCCCTTATTCACAGATTATTGAAAATGTTTTTTAAACCAATATTTGATTTAACTGTTAAAATTTTATTTTAATAGCCAAAAGTTTAACAATGGAAAGCATGAGAAATTAAATTCAATACAGCATTTTTTGCTTTTAAATGTAGCCTTGAAAATTGTACCAAGAAACTTTTCATATCTTAAAAAAAACATTATTTTAGACGTAGACAATTCAACCTTTTAATTATAACCAAATTTAATATGTTATAATAATATATTTTAAAAACATTCATAATGATATGTTAGTGAAAGACTTCGGAAAAACAGCCAGAAACTCTCTTCAGTGGAGAAAACTGAACAAATTAATTCATGTAGCTACTCTTTTATCCACAGTGGGGAGTCTTATCCCAGTTTTTCCAACCCTGAAGTGTCCCCATGTACTTACATGAGCAAACATTACTTACAAGAAAATAATTATAATACTTAACACTTTTAAAGTGATTATATTATATATAATAATATATAATAAATACTTTGCAACACTCAACACTTTTAAAGTTATATATATAGTCTTTGACCAAGGAAAAGCACTTAAATTATATATAGACAACAGTAGGCATTATACTTATAAAACCAATTTTGGGGGCTGGGGAGATAGCTTGACAGAATAAGCACCCTGCTTGGCAAGCACAAGGTCTGCATGTTATGGCACACCTGAACCCCGTGGGGGAAGGGGGCATGCTGGTCCTGGAACCAGATGAAGTGGGGCATGATGGTAGGCCCAGCACTAGGGAGGCTGACAGGAGGATCACTATGAGTCTGAACTCCATAGTGAGACCCTGTATCCAAAAAAAAAAAATTGATATTATGTTGATTGGCTGACAATCTGGATGGAAACACATCATTATTTTTTAAGAATCTTTACTTTTATCAACTGATACAAATTAAACCACTGTCAAGCTATATGAACCAAAAGGCATTTAGACTGATGAGTGTTTAGTTATTTATAAGTGAACTACAGCAGAAATTTTTGAGGCTAATATATATATGTTGGTATATAGAAATATATATAATATATATTAAGCTAAATTGTACATAAGTTTTGCTAGCCCTAAAAATCTATATAACTGATTTTTATTTTTAAAATAATTTTATTGGGAAATAAATAGCAATGAGACAGTTTCAAAACTGATTAGTAGGACAGTTTCAAATATTAATACATTGCATATTGTTGTCTTAGTGATTATTCACTGTACAAGACACAGACATGACATCCTCTCCATAAACACTATTAGAACAAATCTTTCCCTTCATTGAATTAAGAGAATGTAGCTGTATATATAATTGATTTTGGGGGTAGGCCTAAAAGAGCCAGAAGCTTCCAAAAATTAAAGAATAAACAAAATTGATACCATCTAAACAATTTTAATAGAGTAGTTACAGATTCCTTAAACAACACACAAGAAACACAGAGCATATAAAATAATCATTTTTAAATCAGAATGCACATTTCAATGTACTGGCCCAGCAAAGCTATAATAATATTATGGTTCTAGGATTGTAACCATAAATAGACTAGTCCAAACTATCGGGGAATGACCAGTTAAAACAGAGATTGCTTATAATAAGCTAACACAAGAAAGAATTGGATGGAGTGAGGAAAATACTCTTATGCTGTGAAAGCATGGACTGCCTGAAGAAAAGCTAGGCTGGTGTTTGTTCTAATTTTGTACTAGAGTAACTACAGTAAATCGCTCTTCTGACAACTATTTCCCTATATTAGAGGTACTGTGGTAAACTGCTTTTCCTAGTTGTTCTCCTGCTTTAGATGTACTACAGTAAATTGCTTTTGCCAGGGGATGCAGAAAGTAGAGAAGGAAATAACAAGAAGTTTGCTTTTTAGCACTTGTTAAAATGAAAGGTTAGTAAATAAGGGAAGCACCTCACCTTTTGTTATTCTCTCCCTCTGTCTGGTTATAACAGCAAGAGAGAGTGGGTTTGCTCTCTATGGTATGGATTGATCTTAATCATACCCAGTGTTGGCATATGGTATGTCCACATCTTGGTCTTCTTGGTGTACAGATGGGTTTGGATGGAAAAAATCCCCATCCCACCAGGAGTGTCAAAAAGCCCTTATGAGAATGTTCCTTATCTCCACTTCCAGGAAACTGAGGAACTGGTGTCAAATGGCTTTAGAGAAGTACCTCAGAATCTCAAGGAAGAGATCCAGTGAGTTTCAAAACTAATTGTGCAACTCCTGAACACGAACAACTTTTAGTGAGTTAGAATGATAAAATAACCTGGGGGAATGTATCTTTCACTTTGATCTTTGTTCTAACAGCTTTTTCTCAGGGATTCTAGGAGGTTATTTACTAAATATTGGCTTTATGAAAGGTAAATCAAGAGCCTGAACACCAGCTAAATTGGGGAACTGATGAACCAGAAAAAAAGCTAGTATCTTAACCTGATTCTGGCCCAGGAATTTGATAAAAACATATCAGGGCAGTGAGACAGAGGGTGGGTGGGGGGACTGCAGATATGCCTCACTATGGAAAAAGAAAAGTACAAACTTATAGTTCTGCTCTTACTGGAGGTTTAAGACAGGGTTCTCATGGACTCATCTCAGGTCAGCCTGGGAAATGGGATACCTGAAGAACATTGAGAGAATTTACCTTCACCTCATGGGTCTTTTAGCACCCTCCAGGGAATAGGCTGGCCAGGACCCACAGTTGCCATCCCACTTTCACCAGCTTCACACAACTAAAGATTTGTCTCTGGAAAGGAATCTAGCTCCCTGTCTGACTAATATTCCCATTGGTTATAGTGGAGGATGGAAAAGGAAGTGCTGGGGCACCTACTCTCTTTTAAGAGTGGCAGTTGTTCTATGAGCTTTAACCAGTGGTGAAGTATCACTGTCTCTTAGATTTACACCAAGAGACAGAGAAAGAGAGTTTATGTGTGATTGGATCATTTTACTGCACTTACCCCTTCACAGAGAAGTCAAGCCCCATGTTGGGCACCAAAGATGATACCAGATCCCTTTAGGTCCTTGTTCTGAGGTGAAGCACAATGACACAACAAAACAGAACAAGACAGAATAAATGGGGGTGGTTTATAAGAAAAACCCTCAATAAATGAGTGGAACAAGAGGACGCAGAGAATGTGCCTGAACTGAAAACTTATAGAATGCATGCAGACAAAGGGTCAAAGGATACACAGAAATGCAGACTTGTTTCTGTTTGATGCTGTATTTCCTGGTTTCCCATTATAAGAGGTTTCCATTAGTTTCCTGTCTTCTGCAAGTCCAGTTTCCCGAAAAGTTTTTCACTCTGCCTTTACTTAGTTTATTTAATTAATTTTTAGGTGTTGACCTTGGTCATTTATTTTCCAGTCTCCATATAATGCAATGAAAAGGGAAAGGGTACTCCCCAAGAAATTGAAGAAAGCTAGCGACTTCCGGATTCCAAAATTAGAGGATTCTACCAAATAGAGACTTACAGGCAGATATCTCTAATGAGAGTAGAAATACTCTCAACAACATAGAAGCAAATGAAATACAACAGCATATCATAAAGACCATATGTCATATCTAAGTAGTCTTTGTGCAAGGATACAAGGATTGTTTAAAACACACAAATCAATAAATGTATTACATCACCTAAATAAGACATTGAGAAAAAAATCAACTTAACAGATGAAAAGAAAACCATTAAATTAGGCTAGGGACATAGTTCAGTGGAAGAGGTGCTTGCCTGGCAAGCACAAGATCCTGAGTTTGATCCCTGATATTAAAAGAATAAAAAAAAATCCAACTATATCCAAAAAAATTAAAATTTATACCAAAACCCCTGGAAAAATGTATAGAAAGATTATATCACTATCTGATAAATGCCGTTTATGATAAGTCTACTGTCAACATCATGAAAAAACAAAAAACATGTACACTATATAATCAAGCACAAGACAAAAACACCCATTATCACTACTCATGTTGAATGGAGCATGTAAAAAATTAATCAGAGCAATGAGTAAAGGGAAATAAATAAAAGATGATGTATAGGAAAGGAAAAAGTCAAATTATCATTATTTGATGATGACATGGTGTTCTACATAGAAGAACCCAAAAAGTTCCACCATCAACTTCTATACTGAATTTAAACATTTAGCAAGATAGTGTGAAACAAAATCAACAATCAAAAATCAATAATATTTCTTTATACTAATAATTAACTTACCAAGAAAGAAATTAGGAAAATACTATCATTCAAAAAGCATTAGAAAAATTAAATAATAAGAAATCACCCTATCTAGGGCAGTGAAAAACCTCTAGAACAAAAACTAGAGTACTCATAAAAACATTGAAAAGCACATCAGAAGATAGAAAATTACCCCCATTTTCCTGAATAGGTAGAACCAATACAGGCAAAATGGCCAGACTTTTGAAATTAATATATAAATACAATAAAGCCTCCTGAAAATGACACCAGCATTCCTCACAGAACTAGAGAAAAAAATCCTAATAATGTGTGTGGAAAAGTATGTGGGATTAGAAATGACCCAGGATGACAAAAGGAATTTTGTGTAATGATTGTAAAAGTAAGGGACATCACAACTGTGAAAATACAGAGATAAAATACCATGGTGCTGGGAAGGCACACACACACACACACACACACAAACACACACACACACACACACAGAATGGAATAGGTGGGAGACCTATGGCATGTGTTTCATTTGTTTTTCTTCAACTATGATAATAGTTGCTCATCAAGAAGTCAACCAATAACAAACGCTGGAGAGGCTGTGGGGGAAAAGGTTGGCGGGACTGCAGACTGATACAGCCACTGTGGAAATCAGTGCGGTGATTCCTTAAAAAGATAATATTGGAGATGCCATTCAAGCCAGCTATTCCCCTCCTGGGTACTTTTCCAAAAGAAATGAAATTGTCATACCAAAGCAGTATATGTGCACCCATGTTTATAGCAGTGCAATTTGTCACAGCTAAATCCTGGAAACAACCCAGATGCCATTAACTGAGGAATAGATAAAAAATGTATAGTATTTTTATTCAGCTATAAAAAAAAGATAAAGTCAAGGTTTTTGTAAATAAGAGGATACAACCAGAGACTATATTGGTAAATGAAATAAATCAGATCCACATTGCAAACACGGTAGTATCTCACTGGTGTGAGAAGCTGAAAGAGTAATTAAAACTTAATAGGTACAAAAGATACTGTGAAAGGGAAAGACTTTGTTCAAAGGGAAGGAAAAACTGGGATAAGGAAAAGCACAAATGAAAGAAGGAAAAAAGATACATTTATGTATATATGCAGAATAGTTTGGTTAATTTACTGGCCATTCCTGCTGTCTTTTGAAAGAAGTTAATGCTTAATTTTTTTTTCTTTTGCCTTGCTTAAAACTTTTTTGTGATTGTTTTGTTTTATTTTTCTTTCTTCAAACCAATCTTCACATTTAAATCTGGTAACCTAAACAGTTAATTTGAAGATAACATCATGCAATGCAGCAGCCACTGTTGAATTCCTATTCCTTTGTTCAGAGAAATTTTGAATCACAGTTAATGCTGTTTTTGCTAACACTATTTTGTATTATTAAAAAAAAATGATTATAGATGTCAACATGCATGTTGTTTTTTCTAAATTAAAGCCTCATTATTCCTGTTTCATTGTAGTGTTGGCACTTCGTGATCAATAAGTGGCTTTGGGGTTGCAATTGGGCACTTGTTTAGAAAAGGTTCACCAACACTAGAATAGAGAATATAGAACTAACTCAAGCACATTCAGCCTTTGGATCTTTGACAAGAGGCTCAAAACGTACATTGGAGGAAAGATAACCTCTTTAATAAATGTTATTGAGGAAATGGGCTACTCACACTGTTCTGGATTATTTCTGCATGAGCCCTCAAAGCCTTATGAGTTCACAGAAGGTGTGCTTTTGTTTCTGGAGGCTTCTGAACATACAATGTCTTGTGGAATGGGATGCAACATTGCGATTAAGGGTATAAGTGCTACACCTGCCCTAGGCTGATTAGAGTGCACTATAAGAGGCTGGTTGCATCTGTCTCTTTCTCCCTCTTTCCCTCTTTTTTATTGCTTTTGCTGTCTTTCACCACCAGGAACTGGTGCCCCACTGCCACAAACCACCCTGCATTGGAGCCAGGCCACTGTGAACTGAAACCTCTACAAACTCTAAATTAAATAAACTTTTTGTTCCTTAAACTTTGGGACAAAAGTAACTAAGACACACGCACACAAAGAAGATTAAATTAAGACTAATACCCTCACCATGTATTAAATTAAAATCAAATGGATGGGCCAAGAAGATAGCTCAGTTGTCTGAGTGCCTGCCTGTCAAGCACAAGAACCTGGGTTCAATCTCTGTATCACATGCCATGCCAGTCCCATGCCATGCTGTTCACTGAAATCTGGCATAGTGGTGTGTGCTTATATTCCTAGTACTGGAGAGGCTGAGACAGGAGAGCTTGAGCTGCATAGAAAGACCCTGCACCACATCAAATCAAATAGGATTGAATCAAATCAAATCAAATCATTGTGAGAGGTAAATTTTGACAGAGAAACGTTTAGCTGGCTGCAAAATAAAAGGGAAAACCTCTTGAATACATAAGCATAGGGAGAGGCTTTCTGAACAGGACACTAATTGCATAAAAAATCATGAATTAACAAATTGGAACATATTAAATTCAGTAAGGTTCCTCACAGCAAAGGCAAGAACCAATGTAGTGAAGACACAGGCAACACAATGGGCTGCAGGGCTGGGAAGAGAGCGCAGCTTCATAAGCAACTTCCTAGCAAGTGCAGCATCCAGTTTGATGCCCAGTCCCCAAGCACTCGCAAAAAAAAAAAAAAAAATAGGGGTTATATAGTGAATTCAAGTCTTTACTTAACTACATAGTGAGACCCTGCCTCAGAAAGCCCAAAATCAATCGATTAATCAATCAATCATTCAACCATTCTTAGAAGTGATCTGCCTATATAGGCATCCACAGATGAATGGCTAAGGAATGGTGCATGATATTGATATTTGATGAAGTACTACTTTGTTGTAAAGATATATAGACTTTAGTTATTTCTTTTTCTTCTCATTAAACTTTGCTTTAATGGTCTCAAAATTCTGTGACAGATTTTTTCGTCAAATTGTTTCCATTAAAAACTATTGATTTAAAAATCTAATAACTTAAAACTTCGCACACACACAAAAAAAAATGGTCCACAAAACATTCTCTTTTCCTTCTGAAGGAAGAAGGAAAGGCTTTACGATGCATTGTTATCATTAACCAGTCTTTTACTATTAATCTTAAATGGCCAACTGGGAGAAACAGTTCTGAGACTGGTCTTCCACCACTGATTAAGACTGGGGTGGCAGGTGGCAGGGATAATATTCCTTTAGCCTTCTGAACTTTCTGGGTAGACTTGGTGACCTTTCAGCTCCAGCAGCCAGCTTGTCCACAGCTTTGATGACACCCACAGCAACTGTCTGTCTCATATCACGAACAGCAAAGTGAACTGGGTGTGGGAGGTCAGAGAAGCTCTCGACACACAAGGGCTTGCCTGGAACAGTGTCAACAATGGCAGCATCACCAGATTTAAAAAGTCTGGGCCCATCTTCCAGCTTCTTACCAGACCGGCGATCAGTCTTTTCTTTCAGCTCAGCAAATCTGCAAGCAATGTGAGCAGTGTGACAATCCAGGAGAGGGGCATAGCCAGAACTGATCTGTCAGAGATGGTTCAGGACAATCACCTGAGCAGTGAAACCAGCTGCTTCCGTTGGTGGGTCAGTTTTTTTTTTTTTTAATTTATTTATTTATATATATTTTTAAATTGAAGAACACATAGCAGTGAGACAGTTTCAAGACCAATTGACAGGACAGATTTGACAAATTAATACATTGCAAACTGTTTTAGTAATGTTTTGGTATCATACAAGGTGCATACATGACATTATACTTACAGACATTTTATAGCAGATGTCTCTAATTAGTGAATTATGAGTGTAGGTATATGCTTATCTTATTTTTTATACCTGAATCATATCACAGATTCAGTAATTAACACTTTCTACGTTGTTATCTTCCTAGTGGTTGTCCATAGTACTGGAAGCCGACATAATATCTTGTCCAACCACTATTAGTGCAAATCTTGCTTTTCATAGAATTATGAGAAGCACCGCATATTTATCCTATCTGTGCTGTTTATACAAACACATCATGATTCTTCCTTTGTATACCCTTTTTTCTTTTTTTTTTTGTCTAGACCTGTCAAACATGAGCACTCCATTCTCATTAAACCAATTTAGGTGCCTGAACTTGGCAACACAATCCAACGCAGTACAGCATTCCACAATAATAGTGAGACAACTGAAGAAGTTATTGACTATAGTCATTTACAGCTCAACTTATTATTATGGCCCCACATTATATACCTCATTTCTATATTTTTCTGCTGGATGATTAAGAACAAATAGAGCAAGACCTATATACCAACTCATGTACTTTTTGTTTCTTATGAGGTCAGTGAAATCCCCTCAGGATTTGTCTTGTAGTCCTATACCTTATTCTGTAGATCCTTTGTGTCATCCATGTGGATGACTCACAGCCAATGCTAGCAATTTGCTCTCTGTGAGAGCCTGAGAGAAAGTTTTCTCTGCATGTGACTCTCCCTAGGCACACTATAGAACTTCAATCTCTTTCCTCTGTGTCTCTATAATCTCCTTGTTCAGAAAATTTGGAGCTCAACTGTTTCATGATGTTGCAGTACAGGTTCTCCTATGTCCTGAGTCTTCACTGACCTTGAAAGGCTAGGGCCATAATGTTGGCTGGCGTTGTGGCTCTTCTGTTTTTCCAATTTTGATCTGTGAACTTAGGTTGTTAACCATCCAGAAGAAAAGCTGATTAGTATCCTGCAGCATATGCCATTCACTTTGCCTTATCTGACTCAATTCTTTTTAGTTGTTGTTGTAAATTTGCATTTATATTTCTTCTTTTTGCTTCTTATACTAGGGAGACTATACAATATTTGCACATGTGTGTCTGGTTTATTTCACTTATGAGTATATGTTCAAGTGGCATGCACTTCAATATAAATGCTTCAAGCTTATCATTCTTAATAGCTGAGTAATACTCCATTATATAGAAATACCACATCTTTTTCAACCATTCCTCATGTGATGGACATCTTGGTTGTTTCCAAGATTTTGCTATCACAAATTGTGCTGCTATAAACATAGATACACATATAACACGATGATACAATCTTTTCATTCCCTCTGGGAAAATTCCCAATAGGGGGATAGTGGGCTTGAATGGGATTTCCAGTTCTACTCTTTTGAGGAGTCTCCACACTGACCTCCACAATGGTTGTACCAGTGTACATTCACGCCAGCAGTGGAGAAGTGTTCCCTTTCCCCCACAACCTCTCCAACATTTGTTGTTGGTTGATTTCTTTATGATACCCACTCTTTCTGGAGTGAGATGGTATCTCAGTGTTGTTTTTATCTGCATTTCATGGATGGCTAGAGATGTGGAGCATTTTTTCATATATTTATGCGCTTCTTTAATTTCGTCCTCTGAGAAGTGTGTATTCATCCCAGATGCCCATTTCTGAATTGGGTCTTTAAATTTGAAGGCCCTGTTATATCTTAGTTATTTATATATTCTAGACAGTAGACCTCTGTCTGGATGCTTATTAGTTAGGATTTTTTCAAAATTTGTGGGTTGTCTTTTCACTCTGTTGACAATTTCTTTTGACATGCAGAAGCTCCGTAAGAAGAATTGGTCCCAGTTGTTGATTCTTTCAAGTGCTTCCCATGCAAATATATGTTTGTTCATGAACGCTTTACCTACTCTTATGTCTTCAAGAGTTCCTCCTACTTTCTCTTCCAGGAGATTGAGTGTTTCTGCTTTAGTGTTTAGATCTTTAATTCATCTTGACTTTAACTTAGTGCATGGTGATAGAGCTGGGTCAAGTTTTAGTTTTCGGCATGTAGAAAGCCAGGTTTTCCAGCACCATTTGTTAAAGAGGCTATCCTTCTTCCAGTAAGTATGATTGGCCCCTTTGTTGAAGATCAAATGGCTGAGTGTGCTCATAGATGCTTCTGCACCTTCTAATCTATTCCATTGATCCGCAGGTCTATTTTGTTGCCAATACCATGTTGATTTTATCACAGTGGCTTTGTAGTATATTTTCATGTCAGAAACTGTGATGCCTCCTGCCTTGTCTTTATTGGCCAAGATTGCCTTTGCTATTCTAAGTCATTTGTGGTTCCAAATAAATTTTAGGAATGATTTCTCTATGTCTAGGAGGTATGTTGGTGGCAGTTTGATAGGGATTGTATGAAATCTGCACAGCGCTTTTGGTAGCATGGCCATCTTCACAATATTGGTTCTTCCTATCCAGGAACATGGAATATCTTTCCATTTTCTGAAATCTTCTATAATCTCTTTTCTTAGAGTGTTGTAATTTTCTGTGAAAAGATCTTTGACTTCCTTGGTTAAGTGAATTCCAAGTTATTTCATTTTCTGTGGTGCTATTGTAAAAGGTATTGTTTCTATTGTTTCCCTTTCAGTGTGCTTGTTATCTGTATAAAGGAATGCTATTGACTTTTGAGTATTGATTTTGTATCCTGCTATGCTACTGTGTTTTCATATCAGTTCTACTAGTTTCTTGGTGGAATTTTTGGGATCTTCCAAGTAAAGGGTCATGTCATCTGCAAATAGTGATAATTTAACTTCTTCTTTACCTATTCTTATTCCCTTTATTTCTCCCACTTTTCTAATGGCTGCTGCTAATGATTCCAAGACTATATTGAATAGGAGTGGTGATAGAGGACATCCTTGTCTTGTACCTGATTTAAGACTAAAAGATTTCAGTTTTTCCCCATTTAGGGTTATAGTAGCTTTTGGGTTGTCATAGATGGCTTTTATCAGTTTAAGGTAGAGTCCATCTATTCCAGTTTTCTGTAGGACTTTGAATATGAATGAGTGTTGGACTTTTTCAAAGGCTTTCTCTGCATCAATTGAGATGATCATATGGTTTTTAGATTTCAGTCTATTAATATAGTGTATTACATTTATAGATTTTGAATATTGAATTATCCTTGCATCCCTGGAATGAATCCTACCTGGTCATAGTGTATGATCTTTTTCATGATTTGCTGTATTCTATTTGCCAAGATTTTGTTGAGTATTTTTGCATCTATGTTCATGAGGGAGATTGGCATATAGTTCTCCTTTTTTGGCTGTGTCTTTCCCTGGTTTTGGAATCAGTATACTTGCCGACAGAAATGATTTGGGGACTACTGCTGGCTTTTCAATTTCATTGAAGGGTTTGTGGAGTGTCGGGATTATATTTTCTGTAAATTTCTTGTAGAATCCATCAAGACCTGGACTTTTCTTTGTCAGTAGGCTTTTTATTATGCTTCATATTTCATTGGCTGTTATTGGCTTATTGAGAGTTGTTATTTCTTCTTGATTCAGTTTTGCTAATCTGTACCTTTCGAGGAATCTGTCCATTTCTTCTGTGTCTTCTATTTTGTGAGCGTAAAGATTCTCAAAATAACTATTGATAATCTTCTGAATTTCTGCTGGGTCTGTGGTGATTTCACCCTTTTCATTCCTTATTGCATGTACTTGAATTTTTTCTTTCCTCTGTTTGATGAGGTTGGCTAGAAGCTTATTAGCTCTAGTCTTTCAAAGAAACAACTTTTTGATTTGTGGATTCTTTGAACTGTTTTCTTCATCTCTATTGAATTAATTTCTGTTCTAATCTTTATGATTTCTTACCGACTTTGTGCTCTGGCTTTTGTTTGCTCTTCTTTTTCTAGATGTCTGAGGTGCAACATTAGGGTGTTTATTTGTTCCCATTCTGTTTTCCTAATGTGTGAGTTCATAGCTATGATTTTCCCTCTAAGAACTGCTTTCATCACATCCCATAAATTCTGGTAAGTTGTGCTTGAATTTTTATTGAATTGTAGATATTGTTGAATTTCTTGTTTAATTTCTTCTGCAACCCATTGATTGCTGAGTAGGGTGTTGTTTGGTTTCCATGAATTAACGGGTTTTTCTGGTTTCTTTTGTCGTTTATTTCCAGTTTCATTGCACTGTGGTCAGATAATATGCATGGGATAATTTCTGATTTCTTGCATATACTTATGCATGACCCATGGACTAGTATGTTGTGTATTTTAGATAGTGACCCATATGCAGCTGAAAAAAATGTGTATTGTGGTGTTGTTGGATGGAGCACTCTCTATATGGCCAGTAAGTCCATTTTTTCCAGCCTCTGGTTAGTTCTGCTACTTTTTTTTTTTTAATTTTTTGTCTCATTAACCTATCTTTTTGGGATAAGAGGGTGTTAAGGTCTCCTGTTAAGATTGTGGTCTTGAATATTATATTTTTCATGTTCCTTGTGATTTGTCTTATATAGTTGGGTGTTCCTGTGTTTGGTACATACATATTTATGATTGTTACCTCTTCCTCTTCAATTTTTCCCCTAATCACTATATAATGGCCTTCTTTATTTCACTTGATCATTTTTGGTTTGAAGTTGTGATGGGCTGAGAACAGGATTGCTACCAGTGCTTTTTTCTGAGGTGCTGGAGCATATAGTATTGTTTTCCATCCTTTGACTTTCAACCTTTGAATTTCTTTATAGGTCAAGTGTGTTTCTTGTATATAGCTTATTGTTGAATTTTGTTTCCTAATCCACTGTGCCAGTCTATTTCTCTTAATTGTTGAATTAAGTCCATTTTCATTGATGGTTATAATTGAGATGCATTGACTTGTGATTGACATGTTATTTACCTGCTGTTGTTTACTTCTTTTTGTCCTGTGTTTAATTGTTTGCCCTATTTAGTGGGTTATTTCTGTTCTTGTTCATGGAGTTCTGATCATTTTTTAGCAGTGTGTGTAGGGAAGGTTTTGTTGTCATGAAATTCTTTAGTTGTTCTTTGTCATGGAAGCGTTTCACTTCTCCATCAAACTTGAAAGAGGGTTTTTCAGGGTATAGTAGTTTGGGCTGAAATTTGCTTTCATAGAGGACTTAAAGTACTCTGCTCCATGTTCTTCTTGCCTTCATGGTTTGCGAAGAGAACTTCGCTGTTATTCTGATGAGTATTGCTTTAAATGTGATCTATTTCTTTTCTAGGGTCTTCACTATTATATGCCTCAGTGTGTTTTTAATTAGGTTGAAGATATTTGGAGTTCTATGTGCCTTGGTTATCTGAATGTGAGTTTGTTTCCTCATATGTGGGAAGTTTTCTGCTATTACTTCTGCTCATATTCTTTTTATATCATTTGTATTGACACTTTGTTTCTCAATGATACCTATTAGTCTCACATTGTTCATCTTTGCATTGTCTTGAAGGTGATGGATTATTTTTTCCTGCATCCTAGTTATTTTTAAAAGATCTTTTCTTTCTTTTCAGTAGATTCGATGGAGTCTTCAAGATCTCAAATTCTATCTTCACTTTCATTCAGACAGTTGTGCAAGCTTGTGATTGAGATTTTAAGTTCCTTCTTATCTCTTTAACTGTTTCATGCGACTTATTTGTTTCCTGTATTGATCATTCAAGGAATGCATCACTTCTCTAATCTCCTTTATTTTTTATCAGTATTTTGTTGAGAAGCAATTATTAATTCTTTCACTACAGACATTACTATATTTTATTATTAAGTAATTTTATTGAGAAACAAATAATAATGAGACAGTTTCAAAACCGATTAGTATGAGAGTTTCAATAATAAATACATTGCATATTTTTGTCTTAGTGGTTATTCATTGTAGAAGATGCAGACATAATATCCTGTCCACAAACACTATTAGAACAAATATTTCTATTTATTGAATAAAGAGAATGGAACTTTATATCTATCCTATTTTGAATATACAAATATAAATGTTCATTCTTTTGTATCCCCTTTTTTGTTTAGTCTTGTCAGAGAGGGGTATTCCATTTTCATTTAAATATTGGAGGTGCATGAATTCAGCAAAATATTCCAATATAGTCCAGTAGTCCATAATAGTAGCAGGTTATCCATAGGATTGGCAATGTCAGAAGTTGCTGACTTGAGTCTTTTACAGCTCAGCATATTAATATAGCAAGACCTATATAACAAGAAATGTAGCTTTTGTATCTGATAGGGTCAGTCAAGTCCCCTCAGGAGTTATCCTGAAAAGCTGCACCACAATTTGTAGATCATTTGTCAGTATGAGCCATATGGATGAGCCACGGCCATTGCTTGACCAATTTGCTCTCTATGAAAGCCTGAGAGAATGTTGTCTCTCCATGTGACTCTCCTTAGGCACTCACTACATCACTGAGCATATTCCTCTGTCCCCATAATCTCCTTGCTCAGAAAATTTGGGACTCAACTGAGTTACATGATGTTACAGTACAGGTTCCCCTATGTCCTGAGTTTTCATTGACCTTAAAAATCTATGACCAAAATACTGGCTGTCCTTGTAGCCCTTCTTTTTCTCTAATTTTTGATCTGTAAATTTAGCTTATTAGCCCTCCAGAAGAGAAGCTTTTTATTATCTTATAACATGTGCAGTTGGGTTTAACCTAATTATCTCTCTGAATATCAAACATCTTAAGCATTACATGGAACAGTTATTTTCCATCAAGTATTGATACGTTAAACTTTAAGTCCTTAGCCGGGCGTGGTGGTGCAGGCCTGTAATCCCAGCACTCGGGAGGCTGAGGCAGGAGGATTGTTGTGAGTTCGAGACCAGCCTGAGCTACAAAGTGAGTTTAAGGCCAGCCTGAACTGCATAGTGAGACCCTGTCTCAAAAAGACAAAAAAAAAAAAAAAAAAAAAAAAAAAAAAAAAAAAAAAAAAAAAAAAAAAAA
>PVKA01028387.1:0-29452 GCA_004027165.1 Ctenomys sociabilis
AAAAAAAAAAAAAAAAAAAAAAAAAAAAAAAAAAAAAAAAAAAAAAAAAAAAAAAAAAAAAAAAAAAAAAAAAAAAAAAAAAAAAAAAAAAAAAAAAAAAAAAAAAAAAAAAAAAAAAAAAAAAAAAAAAAAAAAAAAAAAAAAAAAAAAAAAAAAAAAAAAAAAAAAAAGGCTAACTGGAGTTAGAGAAAAACTAGAGCATAACACAGGTGTATCCACCTAACAAGCTTATAGAAAACATAGAAAAAAAAATCCCAAATATAAGATAAGAATTTTAAAACAAGTAAGCAATGCTTATAGAACGCCAAAAAATTATGATAAAAAACAAGCACACCAAGGTATATCCTTGTTAAACTACCAGACATCCAGAGGAAAAAAAGCACAGAATTTTAAAAGCAGCCAGAGAAAAAACAAACACCACACATAAGGGTAAATCAGTCTTTAATACAAACCACAAAGGACAGAAGAGCTTGGAATAAAGTATTCAAGCCCCAAGTGCAAGTAACTTCAAACCCAGATTAAAGTATCCAACAAAGCTATCCTTCAAAATAGATGGAGAAATAAGGAATTTTCATGAAAAAGACCAGCTCTTAAGATATGAGTGTTAAACCAGCTCCACAGAAAATAATTAAAAACACTCTTGAGAGAAACAACAAATTGGACACAACTAAAAACAGAGAGGAAACTACTGAGGTCAGTGGATAAACAGCAAGAACAACAACAAAAAAAATCAAGAATAAAAAAAAAGGATACACCAACAGATAAAGAAAGCAATGACATAAATAACCAACACATCTTAGTAATATTTATCAATTTAACAGCCTCAGCTCTCCAAGTAAAAGACATGAATTGGAAGATTGGATCAAAAAATAGAATCCAACAATCTGTTGCATTCAAGAAACTCAAAATAATCCAGAAAGATTTTCAAGGGCTAAAAACTGAAGGATAGAAAATAACATTTAATGCACCAGGACCCCAAAACAAGCAGGGTTGCAATTCTAATATCAGACAGTAAAACCTCAAGTTAAGAATGATTAGAAGAGAAAGAAAGCAACTGTATACTAGTTAAGGGAACAATCCAACAACAAGAGATACTACCAATAAGCACATATGAACTGAATACTGGGGAACTTATCTTAATAAAAAAAAAAAAACTGATGAAATTAAAAGATCAAATACATACCAACACAAATACAGTAAGGGACTTTACCACCCCACTTCCACAAAGAGATAAATAAATTAAAAAAAAATATTTCAATGCTGAACTACACCCCTGAATATATGAAATTAATGTATATTTACAGGGAATTCTACCCTTTACAACAGAGTATACATTCTTTCCAGAAGCACATGATACTTTTGCCAAAATAAATCACCACATACTAGCCCACAAAGCCTGATTAAGATAAAACAACAAAAATCACTCTGTAAATACTATCAGACCAACCTGTACTGCAACATCATGAAACTCAGGTGAGCTCCAAATTTTCTGAACAAGATTATGGAGCCACAGAGGAAAGAGATTGAAGTTCTATACTGTGCCTGGGAAGAGTCACATGAAGAGAAAACTTTCTCTCAAGCTCTCACAGAGAGCAAACTGGTCAAGCATTGGCCGTGACTCATCCACATGGATGACACAGACAAAGGAACTACAGAATAATGTATAGGACTACAAGATAAACCCTGAGAGGACTTCACTGACCACATAGGAAATATAAAGTTCATGTGTTGGTATATAAGTCTTGATCTATCTAGGTCTTAACCATCCAGCAGAAAAGTATAAAAATGAAGTATACATCGCGGGGCCATAATATTAAGCTGAGCTGTAAATGGCTGTGGTCGACAATTTCTTTGAATAACTCACTATTGTTGTAGAATACTGGACTGTGTTGGGTTGTGCTGTCGAGTTCAAGCACCTAAGTTAGTTGAATGTCAATGAAGTGCCCACCTTTGACAGGTGTAGACAAAGGGGTATAGAAAGAAAAAATCATGATGTGTGTGTATAGACAGTACAGTTGGGATAGATAATGCTGTGCTTCTACATAATTCTATGAGAGGCAAGATCTGCACTAATGGTGGTTGGACAGGATATTATGTCGGCTTCTAGTACTACGGTCATCCACTAGGAAAATAATTATTGTATTTTTGATATAACTCAGGTATAAAAAATAAGAGAAGTAAGCAGCTACACTCTTAATTCACTGATAAGAGATATCTGCTAAAATAATATCTGTAAATATAATATCATGTATGCACCTTGTACAATACCAAAACATTATGAAAACAGTTTGCAATGTATTAATTTATCGAATCTGTATTGTTAAGGTGTCTTGAAACTGTCTGATTGACATTTGTAGTTAAATAAAATAAAAAATAAAATATAAAAAAATAAAACAAAAGTAAAATTAAAACAAAAAAAATACTATCAGACCACTATGCAATGAAAACAAAAATCAATTACAGAAAAAAATTTTAAAAAGGTAAACACTCCTGGAAAATTAGCAACATACTCCCAAACAACTAATAGGTCACAGAAGAAATCTTAAAATTTCTAGAAATTAATGACAACGACAGCACAACTTACAGAAACCTCCAGGACACTATGAGAGCAACTCTAAGAGGAAAGCTCATCACACTCAAAGCTTCATTAGGAAAGCAGAGCAAGCTAAAACAGACGGTCCTCTGAGAAATCTTAAGATGCTTGAGAAACAACAAGCCAGCCCCTAACCAGAATTAAGGAGGGATATTATAAATATGAAAGTAGAAATCAATGAAGTTGAGACTAAAACAAAAGAAAGATTTAAAAGGTGAACTGAAGAACTCATTCTTTAAAAGAATTAAATAGGTAAAGCCACAGTCAGACTTACTGAGAGAAAAACAAAAAAGACTTACATCAAGGCAATTAGAAATCAAAAAAGGTAAAATCACAACAGACACTATGGAAATTTAAAAGACAATAACTATTTTGAAGAAATGGACAGATTTCTTGACACAAACTGTCAAAACTAACCCAAGAAGACATAAATATGCCTACCAACCCAATATCAAGCAATGAAATTAGAAAAGTAACAAAAAATCTACCAACTAAAACAGCCCAGGATCTGGTAGATTCACTGTGAATTCACAAATTCCAAAATTTTATGGATAGTATATCACCAATATTCCTCAAACCCTTCAAAGAAATCAAAAGGGATAGAATGTTCTCAACTTATGGTAGCCAATATCACCCTGAACTCAAAACCAGTCAAAGACCCACTTTAAAAAGAAAACTACAAATCAATCTCTTTAATGAGCATAGATGCAAAAAACTTCATTAAGATATTAACAAACAGAATTCAGGGTATTATAAAAAGTTCGTGCATCATGATCAAGGAAGTTTTATTCCAGGGATGCAAGGATGGTTCAACATACATTAAGTCAGTAAATATATCACATTAACGGGAGTAAGGCCAAAACCCATATGATCATATCAATAGATGCAGAAAAAAGTTTTCAACAAAATCCAGTATCTCAGGCCGGCCAAATAGCTCAGCAGATTAAGGCACCTGCAAACAGGTGCAGGGTCCAGGGGTTCAATCCCTGGGCCTGCTGTGCTGGCCCTGCCCCAGGAGTGCACTGAGATGGCAACTGAGACTAGGTGTGGTGGCACATGCCTGTAATCCCAGCACTTTGGAGGCTGAGAACAAGAGAATCACTATGAGTCCGATCTGTGTAGTGAGAGCCTATAGACCTTGTGGACTAAATTTAAAAAAGAGAAAATGGAAAGATGTCCCTGCTCCTGGGTAGGCAGAATTCATATTATCAAAATGGTCATATTCCCAAAAATGTTATTCAGAATTAGTGTGTTCCCAATAAAATACTAACAGCATACTTTACAGATCTGGAGAAAATAATCCTAAATTCATATGGAGCCTGAATGGGTAACAAGAACAAAGCAGGAGGCACGCCTAGAAACATCTGACTTCAAGCTCTACTACAAAGCAATGCAATAATGATAAAAATGGCATGATACTGGAACAAAAAGAGATATGTGGCTCAACAGAACAAAGCTAAGGAAACAGAAACTTCCCCAGGCACATTTGGCTTTCTGATCTTAAACAAAGGGCCGAAAATGATATGTTAGAGGAAAGATAGTCTATTTAACAAGTGATGCTGGGAAAACTGGTTAGTGTGAGCAGAAGATTGAAACTAGACCCTTATCTCTCTCCATATATTAAAATAAAATCAAAATAAATTAAAGATCTAAGCATTAAGAAACATTAAACCTACTAGAAGATAAAGTAGGCAAAATACTTGAAAATATAGGGTGTGGGAAAGGATTATCTTTTTTAAAATTAATTTTATTGGTATATTTAAATATACATAATAATATTCATCATAATGAATTTGTAACTGTACATGATATATTTTGATTCTTCCTTTTTAAGAAAGGATTTTTTAAGTAGAACCTCAGTTGCATGGGAAGTAACTCCAAGAATCAACAAAAGGGGTTGTATCAAACTAAAAAGCTTCTGTACAGCTAAAGAATCAATCTTTAGCTCAAGAGTGAAGTAAAGAGATAACCTATAGAATGGGAAAAAAATTACCAGCTACTCCTCAGACAGAGGATTAATATCTAGAACATACAAGAACTAAAGAAACTAACCATCTACAATTAAAGATGTAGTCAAAAAATGTTGAGTGAAATAAGCCAGACACACAAGCTTAAAACCATTTGGTAACTCTCATTTAAGTGAGGCAAAGAACAAATATGGAGAATGATAAAGATGGATAGAAGGGGACAAGGTAAGGATCTCTGGCAATAAGAGGACCAAGGGAGCAAGAGCAAAGATCAAGGAGGAAGGGAAGGAGAAATAAATAAAGCTATGCCACGTACAGGAGCCTAATAACTTCAATGAATGCAAAATTATATGTAATAACCTGAGCTAAGATTAATGATGTCAGTAAGATCAAAAAGGAGGTGGGCTGGGCTTGCAATGCCAGCCCCACACATGCCCAGGGCGCACTGCGATGGTAGCAGCAATCAAGACTCAGCCTGGTGTGCACGCCTGTAACCCCAGCCCTGGGAGGCTGTAAATAGGAGGATCACTGCAAGTCCGGTCTTTGTAGTGAGACTGGAGACCCTGGAGACACTGTTTTAAATACAAAAAGAAAAAGGAGATGGGGAATTGGAGAAGGAAGGAGTAAGAGGGGTTGGGAAAGGAAGATGTAGAAAAAAAAAAAATAAACAAGCTATAGTATGTACATGTAACCACTTCCCCAAGATGACTGCCAACTACACAAAATGTAAATATATACTAATTAAATATAACTCAGATAGTAAACATATTTTTCCTAAACAAAATAAATAAGCAATGAATAAATGAGTCTGTACATGAAATTGAATTCAATAGTAACAAATGAAAATATACTTCATAAGTGAATAATACATCACACACTGAAGTGGGGAGGAGAAAAAGAACTAATCTATGTAATGATGGGAAACAGGATTTTGACCAGACACTATAATACTAAAGACAAAATGAACTGCATATAAATGCTGTAATTTATGAAGTAAATATGTTTCTCACAGGGGCCTGGAATATGCTTTTTCCAAAAATCGCATAACCTCATTCCAATCATAAAGAGAAATACAAACTGAGGGGCATTCTATGAAATAAGTGTTCAGTAATCTTTGAAAGTAGTCATTATGAATATCTGAAGAGCTATTGCAGACTGGAGGAGACTAAGTAGGAATAACAAATCCAACATTAAGATCCTGATACAGAAGAAAATACCTAAGTGAAAAAAAAACAGTGAAATTAATAATGTCTGTAACTTTGTTAATACTTTTATGTTAATGATAATCAAGTTTTTGACAATTTAATGTCTTTACATGTGTTTGTAGCTTGCTGGTGTTTTTTAAAAAAATAAAGTTATAAACTTTTATTACAAAATTTTAAAATGAAGTTGTTAAGACTTGCAACTTGGTAAGAAACAGTTTAAGAGGTACTAAAAAAAGCAGCCTTAAAAAAAAAAAAAAAAGTTTGTCATTACCAGCAATAGACATCTTCAGGTAAAAGAAAAGTCCTGTGCTATGTAAACAATACACATAGTTCTAATTATCTAGTCAACAGCCAAAGGGCTTAAGATTTTCAGCTCCAATCTTTTGTTCATTTCTTATTGTTACAATTTCATATTCATTTCTTCTTGTTGGTTAACTAAAGCCGGTGATGGTAACGAGCACTTACTCTGTCCCACGATCCTCAGCTCCTGGAGCAGATGAATTCTCAGCTGATGGATCAGCTGCTTTGTCTCCTGTCATCTTGTGGTTCAGGGTTTTCTGGGTGTCTGTACTGATAATATAAGCTGGACACTGAGGTTGCTGCTGCTTTTAGATCTCACCACCTTGACTTTTTCTTATCTCTTTCACTGCCAACCTCTCTAGGCTATCTTTGGGGAGAACCCCAATGGAATCATGGTCTGTAACCCTGAAATGATATATCCTTTCTCAATGATCTACCTTGTTCTCTTGCCCTGTGGATGTCAGTACCCTCCACTGCTTCTACTGCATAGGAGGACTGGAATATTATTTACACTCATGGGGTCTCCACATGTAGTAAGCTTGGAATCTTTACCTGCAATAGGACCTGAGTTTTTTGGCCTGGTACTGGGGGAACACTTTTCTTTCCCCTACTCTTACTATTTCTGTTATTCTGCTGATGACTGCACAAAGGGTCACTATACCATGAAAAGTATCTATAATAGTTATGGTAGGCTTAATATTTACTGCCTTGAACTAGAATACCACAGGACCTGTAACATTTGCTGCCTCTGTACTCTCTTTTCCTTCAGTGTCTCAGTTACTCTTCTCTCATTGCTGGGACAAATACCTGACATTCAAAATGAAGGAAGAAAAGGTTTATTTAGCTCATAGTGCAGGTTTTAGTCCATACTCAGCTGGTTCCAAGGCAGAGTGGCACATGGCAGAGAGCAGCCATTCATGGCAGCAGTAAAAAGCCAGAGTAAAGGGAGTGACAGCAGCTCAGGCAGCTACTCTCTCTCACCTCCTTACATTGTAATGGAAATTACCTGCCCCAGGGCAGGTGCAGCGTCCACACCCACAATACTCTATCACAAACTCCAGAAGCCACCCCACTATGACATGAGGCCTTCGGGGGACACCTATACAGAAACCGTAACATTCAATAACATCAAACTCCACAGTCCCCATCCTCTAACTGGGAAGGTACTTCCTGGGGTTATGTACGGCAACCTGGTGTACAAATACCTCTTCCTTGGTGTCATGGTGTCATGCCTGTTGATGAAACAGTGTTTTACATTAAACCATTTTACTATTCCCAAAACCTTCCTTGGGACATTTTCATTCCCACTAGCAGGTGGTGCTGTATGAGGCTGCCTATAGTTTGGCAAGCACTACTACACCCAATCTCAATTTCTGTCTCAGCACACCCCGGGGGTGGGGCCAGCAGGACAGGCAGGCTATCAAACCTCCAACTCCTGTGTCTGCCTAAGCAGGTGCTTTAATCCACTGAGCTATTTGGCTGGCCAATTTTTATAAATTTAAAATCAGTTCAAAATTAAACTTTATCAAAATGTAGTCCATATATACTTACATAGTTGAGTACACCTGCATTTGGTATGTATTTGTAATCATTATCTCTTCTTCTTGGAGTTTTCCCTTAACAAGTGTGTAGTAACCTTCTTTATCTCTTTTGATCAGTCTTGGCTTGAAGTTTGCATTGTCTGCAACTAGAATAGCTACACCTATTTTTTTCTGGGTTTCTGTTGCATGGAGTATTATTTTCCATCCTTTGACTTTTCAGTCTATGAATTTCTTTTTGAGTTAAATGTGTTTCTTGAATACAGCATAACAGATCTTCATCCATTCTGTCAATTTGTTTATTTTGAGTGTTGACTTGAGACCACTTACATTGACAGTTCTGATACATACTGGCTTGTCTCTACTGCTGATGGTTCCAAATCCATACATACTTAAACTATTACATAGTACTTATAGCCAAAGTCAATCCAATTTTATAAACTTAGGTTTCATAAGTCATGCAAGAGAAAAAAATACTTTTTTTTTTTTTTTAAATGTATTTTATGCAGGATCTCACTACACAGCTCAGACTCACAGTGATCCTCCTGTTTTCAAGCCTCCCAGTGCTGGGATTACAGATATGTACAACCACACCCGTCCTCTGTTGCCAGTTCAGCCCATCCAGGGGCAGAACCTGCATGGCACGTACTCTGAACCCCAGTCCCTGTGCTTGCCTAACCAGGCACTTAGTTCATTGAGCTATCTCACCGGCCCTAACACAAAAATTAATGTAGAAACTTACCCAAAATTGCAGAGAAGTTTGAAAACTCTGGCATCTTCTCTACTGGTACTGCTTTACTGGTATCCAGAAGGGTAGAATTCTTGCACTGCACATGTTCTGTCAAGTTGGGACAGTCCTGATCTAAAAGAGCAAGGGGCAAATAAATGACATAAAACTTTGATTAGCCTATAAGCAGCAGGTTCATTTTTTCCCCCTTTATACTTGGGGGCCCAGCCCATATTAAACTACAGTAATTTAAATTTTTTAATGCAACAGAACAAAAAGACAAGATTTGATGGCATAATGATAAAAATAATCTATAGCCCATTTCAGTTATTTATCTCTGTCTTCCTAAATTTTCACTCCCTACTATTACTGATCTACTGGACATGGTGGTATAAGACCACAATCCTAGTACTCTGGGTAGATGAGTCAGGAGGATCCAACGGAGGAGTATGGCATCAGCAACTTATCAAAATAAAAATATAAAGTTCTGGGAATACGGCTCATCCCTAGTACCTCAACAGAAGAAAATGACAAAGACTGATACTGATCCAAGGGACAGACAGTATACATGTAACTGTAGACATACCTTTTATATGTGTTATACTTCCTATTAAGTATCATATCATTAAGTAACATAACACACTTAAACTGCTATTACTTGATACTGGCTTTAAGCTTTCCACTGACTTTTCATTATTACTTTTTTTTTTTTTTTTGCGGTACTGGGGTTTGAACTCAGGACCTTGCACTTGCTGGGCAGGTCCTTATTCCCCTGAGCTATCTCACCAGTCCTTTATTATTCCTTCTTATAGCCCGTTATCCTCACCTTTCCTACCCTCCACTGTCTCCATACTGTTATATCAGACATTTAGATTGTTATTCAATGTAGATATTATCAGAAAGTATTATAAAATGTTATTTATACGTACAATATACTATGACCATCTTTTGTTCTTCCTGAAGTTTTTTCTCTATTGGTTTAGATTTCTGTGTATTTTCATCTACTTAATCCCAAGTTCACCATATTGTATAACTTACTCCTTTCCCTTTAGTGTTCTGAACTTTCATACTGTATCTTGTTTCATACTGTGCACTAATCTACAAACACATGTTCTATAGCTTCATGCTCCTGATTATTTCTTTGATAATTTGAAGGTTTTTTTTTTTTTTATTTTTTAATTAATGGTTTTTTTTGGAACTCCTATGATCTGTTGCTAAATTACATATACTGTTCCTTTCAGCATATTTTTATTTTTATTTTTTTCTAGGAAATTTAAATTTTCCTTCTAAGCTTCTCACCCAGTTTTCTATTCTACTATTGCATTTAATCACTGGAATTATCCCTACTAATAGAATTCTATTACTATTTAATTAATGTACTACCTATTTTACCTCAACAAAGAGTTTAAAAACCATTTCCTTGCCAGGGAGATACCTCAGTAGAATAAGCACTTGCCCAGCAACGTTCCCAAGTTCAATCCCCAGTACTGAAAAAAAAAAAATTCCTCTGCTTTTATCATTCTATTTTTGCATGATTCCTTTTGACTCTTAAATATATTTTATTATAGTTAAGAGTACTTAAGTGAGATCTCCCTCTTTAGAAAAATTTTAAGTATGCAATATTTTATTACTTGTTACAGAAATATATACAGTAGATCTCTAGAACTTGGTCACCTTACATTTCTGAAAATCAATGGTTGCTGAATAGCAACTTGCTGTGGTGCAGATCTAGATGCCCTGCAATGGCACATCCGTTCAGAGGCTGGGGCTCTGGAGGTGGTAAGACTATGAGGGCACTATACCTGACTCATGTTAGGGGGCAGGCCTGGTGGGAGGTGGGGCACCAGGATCACGACCGGGTAGGCTGTACTTTCATTCCTTGTCCTTCCCTTCCCTTTCTGCTTTCTGGTTACCAGGATGTGGGAAGCTTTCTTTTGCTGGGCTCTCCCACTACCCTGTTTTGGCCTTGAAGCCAGCTGTCCATGGACTGAAAATGTGAACTTTTATTTCCTTAAATTGTGGGTGGTAAGTGTTGTATTTCAGCAAAGACAAAGTAATTAAAGCATAATCCATCTTCCCTCCCACCCACACCCATCAACTACTATTCTATTCTCTGCTTCTGTGATTTTGACAATTGTAGATACTTTATTATATAGGTGGAATTACAGTCTCTTTTATCCTTCTGTGGCTATTTCACTTAAGCATTATGTCTTTAAGGCTCACTTGTGTTCTCACAAATGGAAAGATTTTTTTCAAGCTGAATAAAATTTCATAGATGAATATATTCTACTATATTTATTTACTCATCTGTTTGCTTACCATAGGTTTGTTTATTCATCTTGGCCACCATGGATAATGCTCTAATGAACATGGAAATGCCATTCTTTAAAATCCTGACTTTATTTTGAATAAGGGGATTGTTGAATCATATATTTTATTTTTAATTTTAAAAAATTATCTTTTTTAAAATATAGTAACCATATTAATATGTGTGAGATGTTATCTTGCTATGGTCTTAATTTGCATGTTCCTGATGATTAGTGATGCTGAGAAGCTGTTTATATGCCTGTTTACAATTTCTATGCCTTTGGAGAAATGTATATTAAAGTTCTTTGCCTATTTTTATCGGGTTATTAATTTTGTTTGGCTTTGCTATTGATTTATAGAAGTTCCTTATATACTTTAATCACTTTATCTATTAGATTACAAATATATCCTCTAATTCTGTACCTTGTCATTTTTACCATTGATTCTTGTGCCGTTAAGATGTTTTTTAGTTTTATATAGCACAACTTGTCTATTTTTTTTCCTTACCTATATACTTTCAGTGTCACATCCAAAAGTAATCATTGCTAAGAAAAATGTTACTTTTCCACTATTTTTAAAGGAGTTTCACAGTTTCAGGTCTGATATTTTAGTTTTAGTCCATTTTCACTTGATTCTTGTATATGGTATAAAGGTCTAATTTCTTTTTCTTTTCTTTTTTTTTTTTTTTTGTACAAGGTCTCACTACACAGTTCAGATTCATAGTGATCCTGTTTTCAGCCTCCCCAGCAGCTGGGATCATAGGCATGGGTCACTAGGCGCAGACTCCATCGCAGGCTCAGCATGCCCTGGGGGTGCGGCACTGCATGTGGTACCCAGGATTGAACCCCAGTCCCTGCACTTGCCTAAGCAGGCACTTAGTCCTCTGAGCTATCTAGCCAGCCTCTAATTTCATTCTTTTGCATACAGATATCTAGATCTGCTAACAGTATTTGTGGAAAAGGTTCTCTCTGGATACAGACAGCAGGTATCCCTACAGTATTCTGACTTTAACTCCTTAAGGCATATACTAAGGAATGATATGACTGAGTCACAATAGCTGCTCTTAGTTTTCTGAAGAGCCTCCATACTGATTTCCATAAGATATATACTAACTTATATTCCCACTAGCACTGTAGGAGGGTTAAATTTTCTCTGCATCTTTGCCAGTATTTACTGTCTTCTGTATCATTGATGACATCCATTCTGACAGTGGTGAGACAGAATCACAAGGTATTTATTTGCATTTCCCTAAAGGCTAATGATGTTGACTTATTAAAAATACATTTACTGACCATCTGTATTTTTGAGAAGTGTCTATTCATTTGCCCATTTATTGATTGGCCTATTTGAGCTTTTTGGTGTTAAGGGTCTTCTTTTTAGTTCTTTCTAGATATTAATCCTCAGATATGAGTAGCTGACAAAGATGTTCACCCATTCTATAACATGCCCTTTCACTGTTTCCCTTTCATATAGAAACTTTAAATTGGAATAGTTTGATTTGTTGATTCTTGTTATTTTTTGGGTGATAGGAGTTCTGTTTAGGAAGCCTTTACTTGTTCCCAGTTTTCTTTTGAAATGTAGTCACTTACTGCTATAAAATTCCCTTATTACAGCTTTCGTTGTGTCCTATGATTCAGTGTATTTTATTTGTATGTTAAGATATTTTACAACTTCCCTTTTGATTTCTTTGACTCCTTGGTTTTTCAGGAGTGTGTTAACTTCCACATATTTTTTAATTTTCCAGTGTTCTTTCTGCTACTGATTGCTAGTTTCAATCATTTGTGGTCAGAAAAGATACATGAAATGATTTAAATCTTAAGTTTTTTAAGACTTGTTTTGTAGCCCAACACTGATCTGCCCCGGGGTGCTCTATGTATGTGAGAATGTGTATTCCATTGCTTATACACAAAATGTTCTGCATATCTATTATATCAATTTGATTTAGCGTTGCTAAAGTCTGCCATTTCCTTTCTGATGTTTGCATGTTCTTTCCACTTTGAAAGTGGGTACTGACATCTCATAATATTATTGTATTTGTGTCTACTTCTTCCAGGTCTGTCAATTTTTACTTATTTAGGTGTCCTGATGTTGGATGCATATATATAAAACTGCTGCATCTTCCTGGTGAATGGGCCCAATATCATTTGTCCTTATATTGACCATTTATCATGATACAAGATACTTTCCATATCTCTTGTGAATTTTTATTTAAAATCTATTTTATTTTATTTTAGTTTTTATTTTTGGGCAGAACCAGGGATTGAATTCAGGTACTTGTGCTTGCCAGGGAAGCGCTTATTCCACTGAACCATCTCCCCGGCCCCTATTTAAAATCTATTTTATAGGTCTTTTGTCACTTTTCTATTGCTATATTCATTTGTATTTCACTGATTTTTGGAGTATTGATATGTTTTCATACCTTTTTCCCTCCCATTTATGTATGTTCTGTACATATTTTCTTTGTGGTGACCTTGAGATTTACTTAAATCCTCATGTAATTATTTTAGTCTATTTTAAGTTGGTAACAATTTGAAGTACACAAAAATTACTTTTACTCCCAACTACACCTTGTTACTTGATTTTAAAAATTACATATTCTGTATTATATATTCATTATAGTTTATAGTCATTTAAAATACTTTTAACCTTTATATTAGATTTAAAGGTGACTTTCATACCACTATTGCAATATTATTGTTCTGTATTTGCCTCTAATTTACCTTTATAAGTGAGTTTTATACTTTCAAATGTTTGTATGTTTATGTTTAGTGTTTGTATGTTTATATGTTTAGGAGGTTGAACTTGAAGCTCCTTAGCATTTCTTAAATTATCTCAGTTTTTCTTTCTAGGAAAGTCCTCATCTCTCCCTTTTTTTCTTTTCTGGTAGAACCAGGGATTGAACTCAGGCCCTTGCACTTGCCAGACAAGCACTTATTCTACTGAGTTATCTCCCCAGCCCTCTCCTTTCATTTCTGAAAGACAGTTTAGCAAAGTATAGTACTCTTAGTTGAAAATGTTCCTATTAGCATTTTGAATATGCTGTCACTTTCCCTTCTGGCCTGCAAGATTTCTCAGGAGAAATCCAATGCTACCTTTATAAAGTTTCCCTATACATGTCAACTCAATTCTTTTGTTGCTTTTGAATTTCACTGTTTGGCTATAGTGTATCCCAGCATGATTTTTTTTTTAAATATCTGGGATCCACTGGGATTCCTATCCAGTATTTAGACATTCATTTCTCAAATTCGAGATTTTTTAGTCATTATTATTATTTTGACTAAAAATAATAAATTTATTCCCCTTCTCTTCCAGGATTCTAGTAATGCATACTCTGGTCTGCTTGATGGTGTCCCTTGATTCTCTTAAGCTACCTTTATTCTTTTTCATTATTTTTTAAGTTGTACCTCTGACTACATGACTTTAAATGACCTGTCTTTGAGGTCAATGTATTTTATTCTTAATGCAGTCTGACAGAGTAACTGTGTCATGTTAGTGCACTGAGTCAGGTCATACAGCAGCAGTGCCATGGAAAACCCTTAGAAAAGAATATTGAACACACAGTCCAACTCTTCTCTTCCCTGGAGTGAAGTGGGATCTGGGTTTTTTGCCTACTCACCTTGCACTGAATTGAGTAGAGAGGCTATTACAAACACTTATACTCTGTACAACTGAGGACTGCTAAGAACAAAGACATTGGTGAGGCAGGAACTATAGCACAAGTCTTTAACCCCAGTGCTTTTGAAGGCTGAGGCAAGAGGATTCCAAGTCCAAGTTTTGCTTGTCAAATGAGTGCAACACTGTCTCAAAAAATAAAGACATGCCGTGCTAGCCCAGCTACCCGAGGCGTGCTGAGATGTGGATTGAGACTGGGCATGGTGATGCATGCCTGTAATCCCAGTGCTTGGGAGGGTGAAAACAGGACAATAACTATGAGTCTGATCTATGTAGTGAGACCCTCGTGACATGCTAGATTAAGTTGGTTTGTTCCTCAGCAACAACAAGAAGCCAGTCCCCCGGGCATATCTCAGAAAATTTAGAACACTGGGTATTTAGTCCAGTACCTTCCTCCCTACGGCTCTTAGGGAGAACACACAGGACCTGGGTGTTACCTACTAATCACATGATGCTATGCGGTAGCACCTGCCAGCGGTAGGTGTTATATAGTAATAAGATATCTTAAACTTTCCTACTAACTTCAAGGTGGCTAGTTTTGTGCTTGGCTAGGGAATAGTAGTCCTTCTACTAGTTTACAGATTCCTCAAAGAGAATTAGTTTATGAATTGCCACTGAGTCAGTGTAACCATGGGGAGAAAAAAGGCTGCCTACATCTTGCTGATATCACTCCTGTATTATATTTTGTTTTGGTTCCTTTTTTTTTGGACAAGATCTACAGGGTGTACAGAATCTCACTGCACAGATCGGACTCATAGTGATACTCCTGTTTCCAGTTTGGGATTATCCAGTGCTGGGATTACAGGCACGTACCACCACACTCAGTCTCAATTGCCCCTGGGGTCGGGTTTAGCACAGAAGGCCAGGGGATCAAACTCTGGGCTCCTGCGTCTGCCTAAGCAGGTGTTTTAATCTGCTGAGCTATTTGGTCCTTGGTTCCTATTTTTAATGTTAAATTTTCTAACATTAAAAGATCATTTTCTGGTGATCCTTGGATTTTTGACCATATTTAAAAGGGAGACCTAAAAGCCTAAGTGTGATCCTTATAGTCTACATAGGCCTTGTGACATAGTTGGTTGTGACTGTAGTGTTCTGAGTAGGCAGTTTCATGGAAGGACTATGAAGGTCGGTATCTTTAGATGTTTTATTTTAGACTGCTCAGGTTCCTCAGAAAAAAATCTTCCATTCTTCTGTCTAGCAGATTCATGTTTGGATGTCAGTATTCTGGAAGCTGAGCAGAGAAATGAGGTGCTGGTTCAGGGTAGGAACATGAGTCCCCACAATTAAGATATCCACTTTCATTTTAGTCCTCCTCTGTGCTTAGTACATAACTTCACCAGTCAACCTTTGCCATAAGGAACCCTCAGATGTCAGTGGCTCAAAGCAAAAAGCATTTAGGTACTATTCCATGTCTATTGGTCAGCTCAGGCAACTCTGCTTCAGGTTACAGATTTGCAGTACATCTGGAGCAGCTGTACAGAGTCAGCTGGTTGTCTGGGGCTGATCTTTGTACTATTCATTCTGGGGTCCTCTCAAGAGGAGCAGCAGCTAATTAAGATATATTTTTCTCATAAAGATGGCATAAGTACAACAGGTTAACCCTTCCATTTAAGTATGTTTCAAAGCTTTTGTTACTGATATCCTATTGCCCAAAGCAAATTACCCAGCTACCCCTAAAGCCAGAGTATAAAATTACTATAGGAAAATGAGTAATTGGGACTAATATTTCAAAATTCCACCACACCTCTGATATTAATAGTGCCTAGGATCTTCTAGTTCATAGGCCTTTTCAAAACATCCCAAGAAGTCAGTGTAGAGGCTCTGTTTGAGTGCAAAAGAAGCAGTCATCACACAGGCCATGTTTCTGACATACCTTTCTAAAAGTATTTTATGTAGCCAAATTTTAAGATTGTATGGGATACTATAGTATAAACTGGCTTACTTGTGCAATATTCACATTTCTGATTTAGGATTCATCTTTCTGAAATATCAAGCCACCTGATCCCTTGTTTTCCAAACTTTATGTTTTCTTCTTTCATACTGACTTTGTGCTTATGGGTTTACTTTTTTAAAAAAGTAGAAGAGGGGCCAGGAAGATGGCTCAGTGGAATAAGCACTTCCCCGGCAAGTGCAAGGAACTGAGTTCAATCCCCAGTTATGCCAAAAATAAATAAATAAATAAATAAATAAATAAATAAATAAATAAATGGAACTAAGAATTCATTTTATGTCACTGCAGAAAGTTGTAAAGTATGCATTCAGTTTTTCATCACCAACAATATCCTATTTATGCCTGTAATAAAGGGTAAAAAATTTATAGATGTAAACAGTTAATATTTAAATTATGTACTGAAAACTAAGAAAAGTACATGGATCAAAAGATAACCCACAGTTCAGGGGAAAAAGTTTACATTTATTATATACAAAACTGATTAATATTTGGGTGTGTATTATACAACAGTGCTAAATGATATTTTTTTCATCTTTTTCTGATCTGTGGGCATTTCTCTGTAGTTCTACATGATTACACATGAAACACAGTGCTTATGGTATTCTGGAAGTTGAGCAGAGAAATATCAGGGAAGGGAAGTGTCAGTAAAGAAGAGAAATGTTTTCTCAAAAGAACATTTACTCATTGGAGAATTTGTGGACAAAGAACGATTTATATAATTAAGCAAATTAAGGTTGAAATTACATTCTCACCCAAATAATTTGATCCTCTGAACAGTTCAGGTGATGAGAAGCTACTTAAATTTTCTTCAACACTGCTGTATTCTGTATAAGACTCTGTTGCTGAATAGCTCAGAATAGAACTAGAAGTATCATGTTGTAAACTTGACCCTATAATATAAAAAAATAGAAATGTTAAAATATCTCAATAGAATAGACTTGAAACAATAAGAAGTTAAGTTTATAGAAACATACATCCATCTCTATACTAAGATGTTAAAAATCACTTCTACATACAACTGCAAAAACATCGTACTATAAAATCACTTCTACATACAACTGCAAAAACATCGTACTATAAACTATTTTATTTGAACCTTAGAAAATAATTGTTTTTATTTTAATAAAATGCATTATAATTTTCCATTGTTTTTTAAAGTTTTATGACTTACTCATTGTTTTTGGTTAAATTGTCTTTTTTTTTTTTTTTTTTTTTTTTTTTTTTTTTTTTTTTTTTTTTTTTTTTTTTTTTTTTTTTGTCTTTTTGAGACAGGGTCTCACTATGCAGTTCAGGCTGGCCTTAAGTTCACTTTGTACCTCAGGCTGGTCTGAGCTATGACCCTGGCCAGGACCTCTTCATTATAAGTTTTGGCCATGAGTTGAAGTATCTCTAATGATACTCTTGCCTCTGCTTTTGATATATTCATCAATTAAATCTTATCTGCTTTTAAGTCCTCTATATTTCTGGTTGCTAATAGCATTCTTTCTTATTTTCAAAAGTATCTTCAATTGTACCAATATGTAGATGGCTCAAAAATTCCCATCATTAGGCTTCTACAACTACCTGCCTATTTGAAATCGCTAGTCATTTTAAAGGCACTCATAACCTGGAGCTAAACAACTTGTATCACTCCCTATTGAAAGTCCTTACTAGCCTCCTTCCACCCTAAGAATAAACATTACTCTCTCTGATGCCACAAACTACAAAGTTATGTAAAGCCTCAACCTGTCTGTCTAATTTTGTCATGGAATCACATTTCCTGCTCTCTGTACTCTAGTAACACTGGCCTTCTTTCACTCTAACATGGAAAGAAGTTAGGTCTTCTTCCCACAGTTAAGGGTCTGCAATACTATTCCCTCTGCCTAGATTTCTCTTCACACATCTTTCTACTCTTAGATCTCAATTCAATTGCCATTTCACACGTTCTCTCTACCTAACTTCAATTAATTATACTCAAGTCAGTCTCTCTTTTGTAACCCCATTATAACTGTAATTTCACATTTATTAGCATGTGTTTATAGGTTTTGAGGATAAGGTTTAGAGCATGGCCAGAAGAATTCACACTGGACTAAGGCAAAGACACATCTTCTACTGAAATGGAAAGTGGCAGAGACACACCCATGGGTGCTTATGTTTGGAGGATAGAAAAAGCCTTGAGAGTTCAGTCTGAGAGTCTTACCTGATACTAGCTCACTATCTGATGAACTACTGTCAACCTGGAGGTCATCAGTCACTGACTCCTACAATGAATAAGAAAAATAGGACAAAAATTTTGAGATTGACTATTTTATATCACACTGGTTATCTGGATAATGAAAACTAATGTCACTAGTATTATCAGTTTGCTATCTATAATATACTCTTTGAAGTAACTGATCACAAATGGAACCTGTTATTTAACAGTAAATCTACAAATAATTAAAACAATACTATGAACATTTCCTGGGAATCAACAATACATAGTACTAGCTAACTCAGTGCTGTGAGATAAACTAATAAGTACAAGATAAAGCTCAATATTTTTATGATCATTTAAAAAGTGTTTTAAAAATCTAAATATAAAAGTAAATACAAGATTGATAAATAAGTCTAAAGTACTAAAAATAAAAGATGCATAAACAAATATGGAAATACATAATAAGTAGATATTTCACATATGAAAAAAGAAGCAAAAATAGACAATAACTTAAGAAAAATGGACCAACTTCACAATCATTCAAAGGTATGGAAAATAAAACAACATGCTTTCACTTGTCAAGGTCACATTTATCAATGTCTTCAAAAATACTAGAAATCTACCCATTTCTATTGAATGAAAGCCATTTTATTCTTTCATTTAACAAGGTGAAAAGTTTTGCTCATTTGCCAACATGAATCAAAAACTTTAAACACAATACACCTTTTGATCCACTGCAAAGTATTTATTCTAGGGTAACAATTTGAGATACACAAAAAAAAACTTCAGCAACAGGATGTCTACTGCTATCTACAACAGGCATTCCTTTTAAAGAATTTGCTTCCCGCTTCAGGAAAATTTATACAAATCACAGTATATCTATAACAATAAAATTTACACTTTTATGAGTAATATTGGGGAATATGTAATAATTTGCAAAAAAAAATTTGTTTTTTTGTAGGACCAGGGATTGAACTCAGGCGTTTGCCCTTGCCAGGGAAGCACTTATTCCACTGAGCCATCTCCCCGGCCCTGCAAAATGTTTTAAAAGCACAGAAAAAAGCAGAAGAAAATACATAAAATAATAAACTCAATTTTTTTTGCATACTAGAACCATCTGCAAGGAACACTTTGCCATTTACTGTTAAACTATGGGATAAAATCCTTTTAAAAAGGCCTTATGTTGAAACTGTCACCTCTCAAAAACATGTTACAGTACAATCTGTAAGCTAAAACTCTAGAACTTGACTACCAAACTTAATGTCATACTTAATTTTTACAAATGAGTTCCTCAAAGTTCTACTGTATAGCTGTAAACCAGCATACACAATTCATAGTAAATAGATCACATTAATAAGTTTTATATTCTAATGAATGAATACTGAAATTCCCCGAGGGCTGGCCAGATAGCTCTTAGGTGGACACAGGGGCCTAGTTAGATCCCAGCTTGCTGCGTGCTGGCCCCACCCCTTGGGGGTGCTGAGAAGGCCACTGAGACTGGGCATGGTGGCCTGCGCCTGTAATCCCAGCACTTGGGAGGCTGAAAACAGGAGTATCACTATGAGTACAAGCTGTGTAGTGCACCCCTGTAGACCCTATACTAAAATACATAAAAAAATAAATTCTCTGTAACATATTTAACTCTTAGTAATCAATCATGTTATAGAATAAAATGAAAATGGCTTTAAAATGTTTAAATGCTACCAAAACATAAAGGAGTTTACCTTTTAGATCTATTACAGAAAATTAATATCATACACTTCTCCAATACTTAAAAAAAAGTCAAGGTGCCTAGCTATTTATCTACCCATGAGAAATTCAAGGTCTTCCTAAGGACATGTCAATGTCTTCAAAAGTCCTAGAAGTCTAAGCAGTTTCTATTGAATGAAGACCATTTTTTTCTTTCACCGGGAGGAACATCAACTACTGTATATCCCTACAAGTAATCAAGGACAGAAACATACATACACTCAATGGAGCAATCTCATTTTGGGTCTCTTCGCAGGTGTTACTTTCTGGTAGGTTTTTGTCTCTCGTATCTCCTAACTGAATGCTAACAAAAAGACAGTACAGTTAGTTTGCACCATTCGGACTTGTCTCTACATATCTTTGGGAATCTACAAAGATTCAGGAAGGAGAACCAGATACTCCGCTTCGATACCCAAATTCAGTTAAGAATGCTGGGTACTCTTTTTAATTTACCCCTGGAGCTACACCTTCAACCTCTTCATTTAAAAACAAAAACCTGGCCAAGTACAAGTGCACATGCTTGTAATTCTACCACTCTGGGAGGCTGAGGCTGAAGGATCTCAGGTTGGTGCCCACCATTATTATTATTATTATTATCATCATCATCTGAAATCAAATTGTAATTTCGTTCTAAGAAGAATGAGAAGAGAATATTCTATTAATTCCCTTAATTCATAATTAAGAGAAGCTACAATTAGAAGTTCTCTGAGAAATAAACTAGGTGGCCCATGGCTGTTACTTCAGGCTACGCACCTCCGCGGCTCAGATGCGCTAGCTCCCGGCCTGCACCACTCGGCTTTCTCAGCAATGTCCGGCAACCTACGCTGTCTGCCTTTTACCTTCGGGCCTGCTAAAGGGTGGCCTGCTGGAGGGCAGCAGCCCAGGAGGCCGCGGGCATCTCTGGGCCTGAGGCCCTGCTGCCCGCCGCCCGCCCTCGGCCCGGGGCGCGCCATGCCCTGCGCTGCGGGAGGCCTCGGGCCTGCACCTGACGCGTCCCGGGACGTCGAAGGCGGGCCTGAGTCTAGCGCTGGGGTCAAGTTGAGCCTCTGGCCCGCCCGCTTCTTGCGGGTATAGACCCGTAGCGGCCACAATGCCATCCCACCCCAAGCCTCGAGAGCCTCTGGGCCCCGGGAGCCCGTCGCGTTGCGGAAAAGAGAGCAGGCCCACGTCGGAGGAAGAGCACCGCCCCGCCGGCGCCGCGCGCACCGCGCGCGCCTGCTCCCACCTTTTTATGCGAGCCGGCCCCGGGGCCTTCTGGGAAGACCTGGGACGGGGGCAGCGGCCGTGCCCCCGGAGGCGGCCCTGGCGGGCTTATGCTGCGCCCAAATTTCTTGGAGAAACGGGGTTTTGTTTCTGTCCAGGGAGCTACACTGATGCCTTCACTGTTCCCTTTTGTCAGTCCCGCATAAGGCCTTAGATTTTGGCGTGCCGCCAGGCTAGCGTGAAAAAGGAGTGGGGTCAGTTTCAGCCCCATTTTCCTGCGAGGATAGGGTGCTTGAGACTCTAACCGAGCCTTCTAGATCTTGGGCTCCAGGAGCTCTCCTCTCATGGATAGGCAGGGTCCTTTAGCTTGTGCCCACTTCCTGGACATCTGTGGTCAGGCTAGAAGATTCAGGGAGACTCCCCGGGGACTCAAATGTGCCCTGCCCATTGAGCAGAAATAGGATTGACTCCCCTTTCTTCATATACAGCAGGTGGAGCAGTTCAGCTATTATGGAATAAGCATGCGGCACACATAACAATAGCCATCTTTTTTTTTTTTTTAAGTTTCACATCATTAAAAAATTAGGGTCCAGGGAGATGGCTCAGTGGAACAAGCACTTCCCTGGCAAGCGCAAGGGCCTACGTTCAATCCCCAGTTCTGCCAAATAAATGAATAAAGTAAAAAATGCAGTCTGTAGAAATGAATTTACAAAAGAGTGAGGTGGTTCTGTAAGACACCCAATATTACGTGTGTGAATAATGTGAGCACATATATATCCACAATATTTCCAGAATAAAATCATTCTGAATATTTTAAAGTCTGCTCCTAGAAACATTTGTGACTATTTCATATACAATGGATCATCAAAGTAACATTTTGTAAAGAATAGAGGGTAGGCACTCTCAAATGGTGCGTAAGGTCACTACAAAAAGTAAATGTCGTAAGTAGAGACAAGGCTTCTAGGAGAAGGTGCAGGGGAAGATACTTTTCCTTGTCTGCAGAACTCGGAACTCTGAACTTGACTGTGGAATATGGGAAGGCATCAAAGGAATATTAAACAGGAAAATGGTGTGACCAGATTTTCAATTTAGAAAATTTGCCTCGCGGAGATGTGGATGGTGAAATTTAAGGAAGCTGTGAGGGAACAGGAAAAGTAAATGCTCTAATAAGATAGGAGGGTGGTACCAATTATGCAAGTAGCTTTGAGAGCACGAAGGAACTGACTAGCAAACACACTGCAGATGCAGAAGATAGAGACATGGCAGAACCCACCATTTTAGGAGGTGACCCAGTCATATTTTGTTTTTATGAATTTAGGACAGGTCTACAGGGTGTACAGGATCTCACTATGTAGATCGAACTTGTACTGATTCTCTTGTTCTCAGCCTCTGAAGCGCTGGAATCACAATACAGGCACGTGCCATCATGCCCAGTCTCAACCCAGTCATTTGTATAGGATCAAAAGACAAGGAAATGTTTTAATAGCTATCCTCATGTAATTAAATAATTGCTTTTCTTTTCTTTCTTTCTTTTTTGTGGAACCAGAGACTGAACTCAGGCCCTTGCTCTTGCCAGAGAAGTGCTTATTCCACTGAGCCATCCTCCTGGCCCTTGTTCTTTTAAAATTATAAAAAATATTTGGATCAAGGATGTATTTCATGATAGGGCGAGTTTCAGCAGCAGCCTGAGCAGAGGAACACCTCTGGATGCTGGTAAGACTCTGGAGCTTGGGAGACTTGAAGATGATGTTGAGGACATCCAGTGTTCTGGCTGGTGATACAGCTTCGTACTTGGCCAGCATGGACCCCATGACTGCAGACCACCAAATATATTCCTTGGAGGAATTATGTTATACAAGAATATAAAATAGCAATTATAAGCAACTTTGAGAAATGAAAAATCTTTTATTTTTTTACAAAACTTTTCATAAATGCATTTTATATTTGATATGCATGCTATTATAACAAAGCAAATGAAAATATAGTTACAGTTAAGATACTTTTATGCATTTTAAAAAGTAATATCTTAATCCCCTCAATTTTCAAAACTTGAAAGTTGAATAAGCAATTCTTCAAAAATATCTATTTTTTCCTCCATGCAATCACTGCAGTGATTTAATAAGAAAAAATAAGTCAAATGAATGTTTAAATGCCACTGTCATCTCATGAACATCTTTTCCACTTGGGCGCAGGTTTAGAAATGTTTGTATTCCAAGTATTTATCTATCGCCTCTGTGTCCCAACAATCCATGTGTCTCACTGAAGCTGGGTTTGGTCCTCACTGCATGCTAATTTCATTCTCATTGTAGTTGATTGTAGACTCACAGACAGGAATATATAGCATAGTTTAGAGAAAACTTAAAGACTGTTAGGATCTTTTTTTCTTTTGATTTAAATACGTCCCTAGAAATAAACTTGCAAGAAAATATAGCCAACTTATAGTTTACCAATTTTACATATGATAATTCATTCTTTTTTTTCCTGAGATAATAAGCAAGTTTGCAAGTACTCTTTGCATGCAAAAATACATTTTCCCCCTCTTTACATTCATATTATAGTATTTTGTATTGTACATAACTTTATCACATTTGTGCTTTATACAGCTGGAATATAAAGAATAATTCATTTATGGCAGAAAAATAAAAGACCATTGGTTCTTTGATGGATAATACAATTGAATTAACTGCTAAATATAAGTTGCTAAAACTTTACCTGATTATAAAATTATCAACGGAAATAATCTGGTTTTATTCATTCTTGTAGTTTTATGTAAATTTAGAACAAAAAAGATACTATGTATGAGGGAGTGACATGGTACATTTAGTCCTGGACTTCAGAGCATGAGTTCCTAACACATGGAGCTACACCTGTGTACTATTTGGGCCAGTGTCTCCTCTCTTGACTAGGGGGAAATCTCTAAACTATAGAGACATCTTTTATGACAAAAGGAAAATAAATTGATGCATATTGTTTTGTACACAGGGTTGGTATGCAAAATGTGAGTTACTAATGTACTTTAATTAGAAATAAGTAAAAAAGGCAAAACCTTTAAGAACATACTTAAGCTTAAGAAATTGATTTTCTGTTATACTTCTAGACTTAAACAGGCTCCAACACCAGTGTGAATATGGTTCTTACCCATATAGCCTTTTCTACACTGGTTAAAAAGAAACAACTTTTTTTTTTTCCCCAAAACAAAATCTAAGATTGGGAATTCTGAGGCAAAATAGATTGTTTTATTAATATATATCATTTCTTTTTTTACTGTGAAATTAAGTGGAATTAGAAGAATAAATAGGTGTCTAAGTGAAGCGTTGACTTCACCCTTTCCAGCACTTCTGCGCTAACCCATTTATTGGCCCAAACATGATTTCCACACTGACCAGAAAATCTAGTAGAAGTGTACAATCTTCTGAGTGACAAAAAGAAATCTTACATTGTCCATCATTAATCATAACACCATGAGAGATAAATAAAAGCAAACTAAGTTGAAAATAATTTGCTTGAATTACAATGTTCAAAATTCTTTTGGAATCAAAGCCAATCATGAAACTTTGTCAAATGGAAGTGCAATGGAAAACACTTTATTTTCTCTGAAATGTGAAGGCGCTTGTCCTTAAAATTGTATAAATACCCAACTTAGGTAGTGATTTTCATTTTTAATTGATCAAATATATATTAAAACATCTAAAAATCCAAAGCTACAGATGTGACCTATTTTAAGTATATAGTTAGTCAGAAGTGTCTTTAAAAATCAATGTGCATAAAACTAGCTCATTTGTTTAGTGTCAAATTCGTAATTGCAACTGTAGGTATTCAGGGACTTTACATAAGTAATATGTGAAAAACTGAACAAATACATCAAATGAAGCTGTGGCCTGCTTTTGACAAGAATGAAATATAAGTGTATAATTACTGGTGCAGTCACCCAAAAGGCCCGTGTGGCTCACATTAGATTTCTTCCAGGTAAAAGAGTTCTTTCACTGGAACACTGAGCACATATTTTGATTTCACACCTGCATAGCATATGAATTATTCATGTGCTTGCAGACTTCTGTCCTTATAAAAGAAAAACACTCTAGGGACTATGCCTTCTTTAGATAACCTTTTATAGGTTGGAACCGAATGGCTGATCATATTAAGAATTTAATTATTCAAATTCTTGGCACCGAGATATAGCTTGGGTTTATCTACATAATTATGAACAAGAGGATTTTATGGTTCAATTTAAGAACGTTTGAAAATTCTAAGAGTGAAGTTATTCCTTGGCAGATACTTCTCTATGCTGGACCTATGGAGTTGCCTAGGGCCCTTTTGAAGAGATTTTTCAAAATCACATTACTGAAACATTATTTTCTTTGGAAATAACATCTACTTCTCACATCCTGCTTTGATGGGCATATTGAAAGACAGTGAACTTGTTCAGAATCACAGCCGTACTGAACTTCCCAGCTTCAGTATGGGCATTTTGAGAAAGACCTGGACAAGGAGCATTCCCTGCTGCCCACCCTGAGAAACAGCTGCCGCTTTCTTGTTTAAGCCTTCCCTGAGGGTTGGCTCTTTCTAGAGCCGAAAGACATCTTTCAGAATTCATTATGGTAAGAAATCTAGGAACATATGCACACTATCTGCAAATAGTGTTACATTACATTTTTGTAGTGGTTTCTGAATGTTTTAATGAGATTAATATGAGAAAATGTATTGAAAGAGCTCTGTAAGTTATTATATAACATTTCTCTTAAGAATATTAAATTTGCATTTTTCATGAATAAAAGTAAAGTGAGCTTTTCACATCAAGGATTGTCATTTTTTAATCATGTGTTATGTTTTATTTTAGCATGATTTTTATACCTTGTTTTAATTTTTAAATCTAATTTAATTGTGATTTTAGCAATCAATTTTTGAATGAGGTAGCCCACATTGCCTAGATATTTGATATATCTGGTTATTATTCTGAAAATAAGTACAATGTATCAGTTGTTTTTCCTTTATATTTAATAAGTTTCATGAATATTGAGAATATATTACTTTCAGTGGTACACAGTTCTTAAGAAACTGTCTTGATTTTTACATTGCCACTTAAGATTTTTTTTAGCAGCTATAGTATCTCATTTTAATAAAAATAAAGTATACTCCTGATGATAGAGAAAATATTGTTAAAGACCTCTTGGGACAAGAAAAGGCTCAGTCACAAATCAGGTGCTTCTTCATTTTCGGCTGTGTCATCCTCACTACTTTCGAGGACAGCAGTGCTGTTGCTGCACAGCCTGTTATGCTGAGAAGCACTTTGCTTTGAGCTTCACATCGAGGCTGAGTAAAGCTCTTCTATCTGTTTTTTGAAGTACTCTCTCAGCTCCGGCCTCTTAGCCTTTAGCGTTGGTGTCAGCAAGCCATTCTGAACTGAGAACATGTCACAGTGGATGTAAATGGCTTTCACCTAAAACCAAATGCAGAGTACTTTTTAAAGAGGGATACATGGAATACATAGCACACATGGAAAAAGTAAACAGGTGTATATATACAGATGGATATACAAGCACTATGTTAAGTCAACATTGTATTGCTAACACACCAGCCCCTTGGACCAGTCTAAAAGCCGTCTGTTTCCTTCCTACTCATCCATGTTGCCAATGCCAAGGAGCACATTGCTTGCTTGCTCTGTGCTGGGCCCTGATGTACACGGAAGAATCACAAAGGCTCTTAGGAAGTGCAGGCTCACATCTAGTAGAGCAGGCAGAGACACACTGGGTGGTTATTTGTTCAGTGTGCACAGGCTCTAGCCCAGTTATGCCAATGGCAAGGGAGCAGCAGTCAGGGAAGACTTCCCTAATAGAGCTAAAAATGAGTAATAAGCTGGTGAATGAGCAAATTGGGAGACATAGGTGGAGAACAGCATTGGAGCCAGAGGCACCCTTAAGAACACACCCGGGGAGAGAGGTGGTACAGTGTGGCATACAGGGAAATCCAAGTGGTTTCTTATTATTACACAAAATAGGGGCCACATGAAGGGGCGAAAATGAAGTGGCAGAGGAGCCAGCTCATGAAGGAGCTCAGACTGACTTAGAAGACAGCAGGAAGAGGGTGAAGGCTTTAATACAGAACAATAACACAGCCAGATGTACATTTTAAAAAGATTTCTCCAAGAGAAATGGAAAGTTGATTTTTGAGAAAGTTATGGCTGGAAGCAGGGAAACCAATCAAAAGGACCTGGCGATTCACAGGAGAAGGAAGGCCTGCACATATGGCAGTGGCAGAGACAGAGACAGTGCATTGAAAGTGATTCAGGTAAATGGACAAAGATGTGCAGCAGGGGGGCAGACTCAAGGCTCGGCTGGCTGGAGGCAGGTGCCAAGCGTAGGAGGACTCGAAAGTCTGGGAGGCTAAAGCTAAAGTTGAAGCTAGAACAAAAAGTTCTGCCACAAAATTTTGTCATATTCATCAGTGAGGGGTCATATTTAGGGTTTGCATTTTGCACTTCCAATAGGTAGAACTTGGGCCTCCTCCCTCAAAGTCTCTCTGCAAGGTGGAATGTGGACAAGAAAGGGGAGAGGGACTAATCTAGGAGGGCCTGGGCAGGCCCCTCACAAGTGAGGAGTAAGCAAGAAGGCTTACATCACCATCACTGTCAGCCCTCTGAAAATTTGTGATCTAGGACTGGGCTGAAGCCTGCCTGAAGTCACTGTGTCACCAGGCACTTGTAGTCTGACAACTGGGCCAATCTAGTGACATTTTTGTGATAATATATTCATATCATTAAATAATGAGCAGTTATGAATTTCTATAATACATTTAAAACATAATCAAAATGTATGTTAAATACTCCTATCTATTCACTCACCGATTGGTTTGTGGAATTGATATTGAGCAACTACTATGGACTCAGGGATTATGTCAGCCAACAGGTATACAAAGACAAGCTCCAGCCCCTAGCCACATGGAGCTTGCAGCATCTTGAGATGCTGCAGTAGAACATAACTGTTACAGGTATAGGCACCAAGCTACCAGCTTCTTCCCCCGTATTCATTCACCTCCTCCAAGTTACTAGAACTTAGACTTTGCTTAGGGCTACACTGTCTAATGTCAATCATCACATCCCTGTCTCCTGATTTCTCAGACCCCCTGCAACTAAAGGAGAACCACACAATTGGTATTTGGCCTGTGAGAAAGGAAATATTTTGCTTTCTTAATAAAAGGTTCAGACATGGCTAACTCCACCTACATCCATTTCTTCCTTCCTTGAATATGAACAATGAGTGGAAGCCTCCAGGCTTTGTGATCAGGAAGCGATGAAACAACATATTCAGAATGGATGGGAGAAAGACAGGAAAAGGACTGGCCAGATAGCTCAGTAGACTAAAGCGCCTGCTTAGGTAGAGTGCAAGGACCAGGGTTCAATCCCTGCCTTGCCATGCTGGCCCTGCCCCTGGGGTGCACTGAGACTGCAATTGAGACTGGACATGGTGGCGCATGCCTGTAATCCCAGTGCTTGGGAGGCTGAAAACAGGCAGTTCACTACAAGTCTGGCCTATGTAGTGAGACCCTGTAGACCCTGTACTACATTTAAAAAAAAAGAAAAGCGGGGCCGGGGAGATAGCTCAGTAGAATAAGCACTTGCCTCGTAAGCGCAACAACCTGAGTTCAATCCCCGGTTCCACAAAAAAAAAAAAAAAAAAAGACTGAAAAAGAAAAAGATATGAAAAGCCCAGGTCTTTGCATACTTGCACCTACTTGGACCATCTATTTTTTAACTTCTTATAGGGGAAAGCTCCAGTCTAGTGTGTTTAAAGCAGAGTTTTCTGCATCTCTCATATACTACCTAACCCAGAGTTGGGCAAGAGGAATTGAAAAGGGAGGCCTGACCTCCTGAACTATGAAGGACAGACAGGCTTCAGCCAGATGGAAAAGCATGCGGGTGGGGAGAGGCTGTATATGGCCTGATGGGAGGAAGGTGTGCATGGCAGTCTCAGACGGGCACTCTAGGAGGCACACACAGGGGACCACAAGGGCAGATCTAGTCCTCAGTGATAATTCTGTCTCTAGAATGAAGAGAGAGAGAGAGAGAGA
>PVKA01028388.1:0-29415 GCA_004027165.1 Ctenomys sociabilis
AAAAAAAAAAAAAAAAATCCCTGTTTCATTGTTTCCCTTTTTAAAATTTTGGTTGAGCTACCTCAGCCTTCCAGGTTTTGGGATAACAGGTGTGCACCACCATGCATGGCTAAATCCTTTATTCTTCCAATTTAAGAATCCCAGTGGATTTGAAATTAAGAAACCAAATTTAAAATCCATGTACCTTTACCAATGCTGGTAACATAAGCATGGAAAAGATTTAGCTTCCTTGAGTAATAGCCATCAGTTTTTGTTTGTTTTTTTGAGACCGAGTCTCACTATGCAATTGAGGCTGGCATTGAATTCACTGTATAGCCCAGATTGACCCTGAACTTGTGATGACCCTCCTGCCTCAGCTTCCTTAGTGCTGGGGCTACAGGCGTGTGCCACCATTCTTGGCCCACCTATTTTATAAAGCTGCTCTTAGAGCAGTGAGATAAAGCACATACACGGAGCCATCTCATTCATTATATTTTCATGCAGCACAGCAGGTTAATGTTTTGATCTCATAAAGCCTCAATGATTCTCCAAAACCTTAGGTTATAATAAAAGTTCATATTATTTTAAATTCACATATCCAACTCCTTCTCCTCTTATTCTTCCTATAAAAAATTAATTCAATCAGATGTGGTACAAGCCTGTAATCGAGGTTTAGGCAGGAGTATCCCAAATTTGAGATCAGTCTGGGCACCTTAGAGACTTAGCCAAAACTGGTCTCAAAAACAATTAAATAGAGCCTGTCACTGTCACACACTGTAATCTAGCACTTTGGAGGCTTAGAAAGGATGATGATCAATGTGAGTTTGAGGCCAGCCTGGACTGTATAGTGAGAATCCGTCTCAAAACAAATGAACAAACAAACTGTGTCCATGAAATATTTTTCAGTGACAAAAATAGTCTTTCAAGTCATGAAAAGCCTTGCAGGATGCTCAAGTATATATTACTAAGTAAAGCAAACCAATCTGAAAATGCTACAAACTACATAATTCTAAGCACATAGCATTTCAAAAAAGTCAAAACTACATGGACAATTTAAAAAAGTCAGTGTTTTCGAGGTGCTTATGCTGGAGGATGTGAAGCACAAAGGAGTTTTAGGGCATTAAAATTGTTTCTGTGTTTTATTTGTTTTTGAGACAGGGTATCCATTCAGGCTGCCCTTGATCTAACGATATGATCCAGGCTGGCCTCAAATTTGTGTAATCCCAAGTGCTTGGATTATAGATGTGCACCACCTAACCAGGGCTCTGTGTTTTCTTGAGGCAAGGTCTCATGTCCGTCCTCTAGCCTGGTTTTCAATTCTGAGCTCGAATAATCCTGCTGCCTGCTCCCCTATCATCTAGGACTGCAGGTCCTAGCATGTGGCAGCATCACACAGGCTCAACACTGATCTTTATGATCTGCAAGGGCAGACTTACAGCCTGCATTGGTCAAAAAAGTAGGATGGTAAAACAGAGTGAATCCTAATGTAAACTATGGACAATTATAATATGTGTGACTATGGGGAATTATAGCAACTGTGCTATGGACACTAAAAAAATATAAGTATATGAATTCCAATGTTAATAATAGGGAACAGTACAGAAGAAAGAAAATACTACAGAGCAGAAATCAGTGAAACACAGAACCATAAAAAAAAAAAAAATCAGAGCATATCAATTAAAATCTGGTTTTGAAGGAAGCTTTAAAAAGTTAATAAACTTATTGTTAGTGATCAGGACAAAAACTGAGAATAAATTAATAATATCTAGAATAAGAGGTGACATTAATAGCTTATTCATATGTGAAAAGGATAAAAAGCAATTGTTATGAACAATTTTATACCAATAAATCTAACAACTTAGATCAAATGCAAAGTTTTTTATTTTGAGACACAAACTTCCAACAGTCATCTAAGAAGCAATAGATCTATTGAAGAAATTGAATTTGTAATTAAAATGTACTCAAAAGGAAAATAAATGCTATATTTCTTCACTGGTGAATTGTACCAAACAGTTGAGGAAGAAAATAATACTAATTCTACACGGAAACTTCTTAAAAAATCGAAGAGAAGCCGTATGCACTGGCATATGCAGTCTTAGCTAACTGGGAACCTGAGGCAGTTGGATGGCAAGTTGGAGACTAGTCCAGGCAACTCAGCAAGAGGGGAAATGTCATAGTCAGGCTTTGCAAGTGAATAGTTTTAATGCAGGACACATAATTTACAGAATTATTTTATAATATTCACCTAAAAAGTGAAATGCAGAAGAGACCTGTCCACACACTAGAGATTCGAAGAACCCAGCTGAGGGTTTGCATCCTGCAGCAATGTCCTGCATGAGTCCAGCTGAAGATCTAAAGTCCATAGCAATGTTCTCTATGAGGCCCGATGGAGGACTAGAGCCCATGACAAGGTCTTATGCAAGTCTGTATCAAGGATCTGCACTGGGAAGGGTCAAAGGTCAGGGGTGGAAACTAGAATGAATGTCTGTGCCACTAGGATAAAGAATCTGTGTCAGAAAGCTGAGGGATTGGCACTGGAGCCAAGATTAAAGAATGAATATATTCAAAACATCAGTAACAACATCAGGCAGCATGGAGCAGAGCAGAGAGGAAGAGCCAGGGCCACCTGCATCTTTATTGTATAATTTTTATACAGGTTGTTATCTCCTATTTACATTCTTACATAGTGTTAACACTATGCCTAGTGCTAGCACTGCAACTAGCACATGAGTCTTTACCTGCATAAGTCATGGTTACATACCTGTATTCTCCTATGCATCTATTTTAGACAAGTGGGGTCACATCCTCAGGTGTCCTTAGACACATAAGCTCTGAAGCAATCTGAGTGGGTCCTCACAAAGCTATCAAACCATTTGACAAAATTTAGAATTGACTCATGATAACAATTCTCAAATGAGAAACAGAAGTGAATTTACTTGAGCTGATAATAGATGGACATCAAAAAACTGCTATGAAAAGCTATCTGTTTCTGATTATGATCAGGAGGAATGGAATGATGTGTATTGTCATTGCTTTTACTCAACACTGTCCTGAGCATTTTATCCAGATCAATAATGTAAGAAAGGAGAGAAAGGCATCCAAAATGGGAAGGTAAAAGTGAAGTTTTATTTGTGGACCACATAATCATACTATTAGGTAGCTTATTTCTAAAAGATATTTGCTACCTAAACATTATTGATTTCTGGATCATTTGCCTCTCCATCTGGAGTTGGATTCCAGGCTCATCTTTCCATAAAGAATTGAATGGAACACAGAAAAAGCAGTGGCAAAAGTAAAAGGCAGTGCTGGGATCCCATGTTTCAGGCTGCTGGCAGTTCTAAGCCCTCCTGTTGAAAACTTGCTCAAGTTCTCTTGAGAAGTCCACATGCAGGGACTGTGGCAGCTGCTATGCACACAGGTCTGAGAATCTTGAATTTGACAGGTGATGCTCAATTCTCCAGCCAGCCTTTCCACACCCTAACATTCTATCTTAATCATATATGCAGAATACACCATCAAATCTACAAAAAAAGCTGTTATAATCAAAGTTACTTCAGCAAGGTGGTAAATTTGTATAGTAGCACAAGAATATGAAATATTTATGATAAAATCTGACAATGCAAATGTCAGATCTGCACACTAAAACCTTTAAAATATGAGTATAGTCATGATTAAATGTAAAGCATACAATATTTATAATATGAAGGTTTGATATTATTAAAATATCAATTTCCCCCAAATTGACCTATATATTCAATGTAATACTATTCAAAATCCTAATGGTCACTTAAATTAGCAGTTGGTGTCTATAATTCATATGAAAATGCACAAGACCCAGAAAAAATTGCCAAAGCAATTTTTTAAAAAAGAAAACTGGAATGCCTGATACCAGATATTTTCAAAATAAATCAAAAGGCTAGCCTAACAAGAGAGCATGATATGGGTAAAAAATATACAAACCAAACAGAATACATATCATATATGTACCCATTTCCAAGATTTACAAACTGTGATTTACCTTGTTTTGTCAGCTCATTCTCTCTCTCTCTCTCTCTCTGTCCCCCCTGCTCACTTTTTGATGTTTTTGTTTTGTTTTGAGACAGGACCTACCTATGTAGCCCAACCCACCTTGAAGTTGTTGTGAACATTCTTCCTCAGCCCTGAGTGCTGGATTATGGGTGTGTACAACCATGCCTGGCTGGCCAATTGATTTTTGACAAAAAAATGCAAAGAAGTTCAGGGGAAAATCTCAGCAAATGGTTCTGGAATAGTTGGGTAGCTGTATAAACATAACAAGCATATAAGTGAATCAGTAAATACCCTCACTTTGATCTTGCACTCTATGCAGCTATATACAAACAAAAGCCTTCAAAATGGATCACAGTCCTAAGTCTAAAACCTAAGGCTATAGTACTTTTGGGAAAAAAAATGAACAAAATCTTTGGGACTTAACGTTAATCAAAGACTCAACACCAAAATCATGAATTATAAAAAAAATGGCTTGTACTACAACAAATTATCTTTGGCACCTTTAAAGCCATTCTGGCAAGCGAGACCAGGAAAAATAATTTCAAGATCAGATATATCTTGAAAAGATCAGATATATCAGATAAAGGACTGGTATCTAGCATATAAAAAGATTTCCCAAAAGTCCAGCAATTTTTTTAAAATCCAAAAAGATGGGCAAAACATTTAAACACAGACTTTACCAAAGAGGTTAAGTGGATCACAAACTCATGAAAAAATGCTCAATAGGCCAGTGAGATAGCTCAGTTGTATAAACACATACATGGCAAGCACAAAGTCCTCAATTTGATCCTCAATACAAAAACAAAACAAGACATAACAAAAAAAAAGATGCTCAATATAATTAATGATAAAAACAATAACTTTTATATCTTTTATCAAACAGACTGCTTCATCTTAGACTCTAGCTATCTAGCCCACCCTAGATAGCTCTTCCTGAACATACTAAGTTCTAAAAAATTTCCACTCAATTTGAATGCTGAGAGCATACCTACAACTAAAAATAGCTTGTCATGAACCAAAGATTTTATGTCCTTACACCTCACCCCTTGTCCCTTAAACCTCAGCAGCCCCTCAGATTCCTCTTGTACCGTCTGAGTTAGGCAGTCAAGATAGATTTGGACCTTCAAATTAGCAATGGAAAAGAGCTGTTCCTCTTGTGGTAAAGATAAAGAGGGTATCCTTTTTTTGTCCTATACAGATGCTACCCAAAGCTTGTACTCTTTTATAGAAGTAAAAATCCTTGTTGAGATTCCTTGGTGATCAAGTGCTTCAAGTATCTCCACCAACAAACTGAGTCTAGGGCATCATTTTCAACAATTAGAAACATGCAAAATTAAGCCCCATACCCATTTCTCAGAATATCTGCAATTAAAAATCAGGAGACAGTGGGGCCGACTCTGGCAGCCTCCTGGATCCTACCCCAAGCCCTCCCAGTAAGTGGGAATTTGCATGACCCCCAGGCTTCCCAAATCAGTGAGTGTGTGGTGAGGGAGAGCCTTTGTCTTCTTCCCACATGCTCTAACCAGATCCCTGCCCCCACCCCCAAGCCCTCCAAGCCAGTGACCAGCCCAAAACCTCAGGGCCCACTCACCAGCAACTCCCTGGATCCCCTGCCCCAAAGCCCGCTGAGCGAGTGGGAATTTCCCCGACTCCCTGAGCATCAAAGTTTGGTGAGTTGAGAGGTCCAGGCCTGCTGCATCAGAGGGACATTTCCCAGTGATTCCCACTCCCATCCCACGGCCCGAGACCCAGCGCAGCCCAGCCTGTGAGTGAGCGCTCCAGGCCCGCTGTGCCAGAGGGACCTTTTCCAGCCTTCTCCAGTTCTGGCCCCTAGCCCTGGAGCCAGCACAGGTTGGCTGACCCAGCACAGCCTACCCGGTGAATAAGAACATCCACTATCCTTTTCGGAGCCCAGCAGACCCACCAAAGCCCAGGCCTACCCACCTAGAGAGCGAACCTGCCTGAGACACGAGGGCTGACTCCGGCAACTTTAAGGATCCTTGCCCCAAAGCCAGCCAAGATAGTGGGAATTTTCACTACTTGATCTGCATCCTGGTTCAGGTTGTGCTCACCTGACTAAGGAAACCAATAGAGGGGAACCACAGGAGCTACAGCAAAAAGGAACTGAACACAATTGCTAGATCCAGGACAGGTATAACTGGATAATCTCAAACTTAATAGACTGGCACCTGAATCTCATTACACACTAAGGTTATAGCTGCACCAAAGCTCTACACCAAAGGTCATAGGTCAGTGCTATACAAAATGACAAGGACAAGAAGAAAAACACAATCTCAGGCCTAGAGTCCACCAGTAAGTGCAGAGGACACAAGTTCAGCTGAAATGAATGAATTAACAGAAACAGAAGCAAAGGAACAACAGCAGAAGGGTATAGAGGAAATCAGATGAGAATTAATTCCTCAAATAAAAAGAGAAATATCTGAATGCACAGCATCTGAAATAATCAAATCCAGAAACATCAGGTGGAAAACCAATGCTCACCCAGAACAAGTGCAGAAAGCATTTGTTCCAGCTGAAATGTATGAAATAACAGCATCTGAAGCAAAGAAACAACAGCAGAAAGGTCATGAGGAACTCAAAGCAGACATAATTTCTGAAATCAAAAAAGAATTCTTTGAAAAAAAAAGAATTTTTGGAAATCATAGCATCTGAAATACAGAAACAAGTCCAGAAATATACAGAGGAAACCCAACTTGGAAGAAACTCTTCAGAAAAAGAATTAATAACTACCTCTAAAGAAGGCATGGATAAAAAGTATAAAATAGAGATCAGAAATATGATAGATTCCTTGAATGAGCAATACATAAAACAAACTGGAATGCATGAAACAGAGTCAAAGAGATAAAGGAGAACTAAAAATATCAATCACAAGTCTACAAAACCCTTTGAGTGAAAGCAAAGACAGAGTTTCAGATGTTGAAGATTGGCATCAATCAGAATGAAGGAGTCAATACAAATGACATAAAAAGAATTTGGGGAGAAGCAATTGTGGAAAACTTCCCAAATATAAGGAAACAATCCAACATTCAGGTAACCGAAGCATACAGAACACCAAATAACTTCAACCCAAGTAAAAACACACCGACATATATAATAGTCAAGATCCCACAAATCCAACACAAAAATAATATACTGAAAGCTGCTAGAGAGAGGAAGCAGATCACATTCAAAGGAAAACCCATCAGATTACAGCCAACTTCTCTACACAAACCATGAAGGCAAGGAGAGCATGAGCAGTTTTTGAAGTCGTGTATGAAAACAAATTCCAGCCCAGACTACTATACTCTGCAAAACTCTCTTTCAAGTTTGATGGAGAAGTGAAATACTTCCATGACAAAGAACAACTAAAGAATTTCATGATGACAAAGCCATCCCTTCACAGGCTGCTGAAAGATGTTCTAGAGAGAGAGACCACAATGACCAGAACTCCATGAATGAGAACAGAAGGAACCCACTAAACAGGACAGACAATTAAACATAAGATACAAAGGAGTAAACAACACCAGGTAAATAACATGACAAACATAAGTCAAAACATTTCAGTTATAACCATCAATGTAAATGGACTCAATTCACCAATTAAGAGAAATAGACTGGCACAGTGGATTAGGAAACAAAATCCAACAATATGCTGTATAGAAGAAACACACTTAACTCAAAAGGACATTCATAGGCTCAAAGTCAAAGGGTGGAAAACAATACTACATGCCCCAGCACCTCAGAAAAAAGCAGGAGTAGCAATTCTGTTCTCATATAGTCTCAACTTCAAACCAAGAATGATCAAACTACACAAAGAAGGCCACTATATATAGGTCAGGGGAAAAATTCAAGATCAAGAGATAACACTCATAAATATCTATGCACCAAACACAGGAGCACCCAACTAGGTAAGACAAATCTTAATGGACAAGAAAAGCCTATTATCTAAGAACACAATCTTAACAGGAGACCTTAACACCTGCTTATCACAAAAAGATAGATCAACCAGACAAAAAATTAGCAAGGAAGTAGCAGAACTGAACCAGAGCTTGGCACAAATGGACCTGGTGGACATATACAGAATGTTCCACTCAAGCACAGCTGAATATACATGTTTTTCAGCTGCATACATCCAAAATAGACCACATACTAGTCCAGTGATAATGCATAAGTATATGCAAGAAAATAGAAATTATCCCATGCATATTATCTGACCACAGTGCAATGAAACTGGAAATAAATGACAAAAGAAACAACAAAAAAAAAAACCCGCTAAGTTCATGGAAACTAAACAACACCATACTCAGCAATCAATGGGTCACAGAAGAAGTTAAACAAGAAATTCAACAATATCTACAATTCAATGAAAATTTAAGCACAACTTTTCATAATTTATGAGATGTGATGAAAACAGTTCTTAGAGGGAACATCATAGCTATGAACTCACACATTAGGAAAACAGAATGAGAACAAACAAATACCCTAATGTTGCATCTTGGACAACTAGAAAAAGAAGAGCAAATGAAACCCCGAGCACAAAGACAGGAAGAAATCATAAAGATTAGAGCAGAAATTAATTCAATTGAGATGAAGAAAACAGTTCAAAGAATCCACAAATCAAAAAGTTGGTTCTTTGAAAGACTAAATAAAGTTGATGAGCCTCTAGCCAACCTCATCAAAAAGAGGAAATAAGAAATTCAAATACAAGCAATACAGAATGAAAAAGGTGAAATCACCACAGACCAAGTTGAAATTCAGAAGATTATCAATAGTTACTTCGAGAATCTTTATGCTTACAGAATAGAAGACCCAGAAGAAATGGACAGATTCCTAGAAAGTTACAAATTACCAAAACTGAACCAAGAAGATATAACAACTCTCAATAAACCAATAACAGCCAATGAAATACAAAACGTAATAAAAAGCCTACCGACAAAGAAAAGTCCAGGTCCTGATGGATTCACAGCTGAATTCTATAAAAAATTTATGGAAGATATAATCCCTACACTCTGCAGACTCTTCAATGAAAGTGAAAAGGAAGCAGTCCTCCCAAAATCATTTCTGGAGGCAAGTATAATACTGATTCCAAAACCAGGGACACAACCAAAAAGAGAACTACAGGCTAATGTCCCTCATGAACATAGTTGCAAAAATACTCAATTAAATCCTGGCAAATAGATTACAGCAAATCATCAAGAACAACCTACACCATGAACAGGTAGGATTCATCCTAGGGATGCAAGGATGGTTCAATATTTGAAAACCTATAAATGTAATACACTATATTAATAGACTGCAATCTAAAAACCACATGATCATCTCAATTGATGTAGAGAAACTTTTGACAAAGTCCAACACTCATTCATGTTCAAAACCCTACAGAAAATTGCAATAGAAGGTCTCTACTTCAATTTGCTAAATGTTATCTATGACAACCCAGTGGCTAATATAATTCTGAACAGGGAAAAACTGCAATCTTTTACTCTTAGATCAGGTACAAGGCAAGGATGTCCTCTACTACCCGTCCTATTCAACATAGTATTGGAATCATTAGCAACAGCCATTAGAATAGAGGGAGAAATAATAGGAATATGAATAGGAAAAGAAGAAGTTAAATTATCACTATTTGCAGATGACATGATACTTTACTTGGAAGACCCCAAAAATTCCACCAAGAAACTACTAGATCTGATACGAAAATTTAGTAGCATAGCAGGATACAAAAGCAACAGTCGAAAATCAATAGCATTCCTCTACAAAGATGACGAGCACACTGAAAGGGAAACAATAGAAACAATACCTTTTACAATGGCATCGCGGATGATGAAATACCTTGGGATTCACTTAACCCAGGAAGTCAAAGATTTTTTCACAGAAAATTACAACACCCTAAGAAAAGAGATTATATAGGATTTCAGAAAATGGAAAGATATTCCATGCTCCTGGATAGGAAGAACCAACATCATGAAGATGGCCATACTCCCAAAATTGCTGTATAGATTTAATGCAATCCCTATCAAATTGCCACCAACATACCTCCCAGACAATGAGAAATCGTTCCTAAAATTTATTTGGAGCCACAAAAGACCTAGAATAGTAAAGGCAATCTTGGCCAATAAAGACAAGGCAGGAGGCATCACAATTCCTGACTTGAAATTATACTACAAATCCACTGTGATAAAATCAACATGGTATTGGCAACAAAATAGACCTGAGGATCAATGGAATACATTAGAAGGTTCAGAAGCATCTATGAACACACTCAGCCATCTAATCTTCGACAAATGGGCCAAACGTACTCACTGGGAGAACGATAGCCTCTTTAAGAAATCGTGCTGGAAAACTTGGTTTTCTACGAGACAAAAACTAAAACTTGACTCAGCTCTATCACCATGCACTAAGTTAAAGTCAAAATGGATTAAAAATCTAAACATTAAAACAGAACTCTCAATCTCCTGGAAGAGAAAGTAGGAGGAACTCTTGAAGACATAGGGGTAGACAAAAAGTTCATGAACAAACATATATTTGCATGGGAAACACTTGAAAGAATCAACAACTGGGATCAACTCTTCTTGAGGAGCTTCTGCACTTCAAAAGACATTGTCAATAGAGTGAAAAGACAAACCACAAATTTTGAAAAAAATCCTAACTAATAAGCAATCAGACAAAGGTCTGCTGTCTAGAATATATAAAGAACTAAGATATATTAGGGCACTCAAATTTAAAGACTCAATCCAGAAATGGGCATCTGAGATGAATACACACTTCTCAGATGACGAAATTAAAGAAGCAAATAAATATATGAAGAAATGCTCCACATCACTAGCCATTTGTGAAATGCAAATAAAAACAACACTGAGATACCATCTCACTCCAGAAAGAATTACTATCATAAGGAAATCAACTAACAACAAATGTTGGAGAGTTTGTGGGAAAAAGGGAACACTTCTCCACTGCTGGTGGGAATGTAGACTGGTACAACCATTGTGGAGGTCAGTGTGGAGACTCCTCACAAAACTAGGACTGGAAATCCCATTCAAGCCGGCTATTTCCATACTGGGAATTTTCTCAGAGGAACTGAAAACATTATATCATAGTGATATATGTGTACCTATGTTTATAGCAGCACAATTTGTGATAGCAAAATCTTGGAAACAACCAAGATGTCCATCACATGAGGAATGGTTGAAAAAGATGTGGTATTTCTATATAATGGACTATTATTCAGCTATTAAGAATGATAAACTTCAAGCATGTATATTCAAGTGGATGGCACTTGAGCATATACTCATAAGTGAAGTAAACCAGACACACATGTGTAAATATCGTATAGTCTCCCTAGTATAAGAAGTGAAAAGAAGAAATACAAATAGAAATGTTCAACAATTAAAAACATTTGAGTCAGATAAGGCAAAGTGAATGCCATATGCTTCAGGGTAATAATCAGCTTTTCTTCTGGATGGTTAACAACCTAAGTTCACAAATCAAAATTGGAGAAATGGAAGAGCTGCAAGGCCAACCAACATTTTTGCTCTAGCCTTTCAAGGTCAGCAATGACTCAGGACATAGAAGAACCTGTACTGCAACATCATGAAACTCAGTTGAGCCACAAATTTTCTGAACAGGGAGATTATGGAGCCACAGAGAAAAGAGATCAATGTTCTATAGTGTTCCTGGGGAAGAGTCACATGGAGAGAAAACTTTCTCTTAGGCTCTCACAGAGAGCAAACTGGTCAAGCATTGACCATGACTCAGCCACATGGATTACACAGACAAAGAATCTACAGAATAAGGTACAGGATTACAAGGTAAACCCTGAGGGGACTTCACTGACCTCATTAGAAACAAAAACTACATGTTTTGGTGTATAGGTCTTGATCTCTGTAGGTCTTAACCATCCAGAAGAAAAGTATAAAAATGAGGTATACAATGAGGGGCCATAATAATAAGTTGAGCTGTAAATGGCTACGGTCTACAACTTCAGATAACTCACTATTGTGGAATGCTGGACTGTGTTGGATTGTGTCGTCGAGTTCAGGCACCTAAACTGGCTGAATGACAATGGAGTTCCCATCTTTGACAGGTCTAGACAAAGGAAGGGTTATAGAAAGGAAGAATCATGATGTGTGTGTATGGACAGTGCAGTTGGGATAGATACACCATGCTTCTACATAATTGTATGAGAGGCAAGATTTGCCCTAATGGTGGTTGGACAGGATATTATGTCAGCTTCTAGTACTATGGATAACCACTAGGAAAAAACAAGGTAGAAAGTATTCATTATTGAATCTTTGATATAATTCAGGTATAATAAATAAGATACGTAAACAGCTATACTGTTAATTTACTGATAAGAGACATCTGCTATAATAAAGTCTGTAAGTATAATATCATGTATGCACCTTGTACGATACCAAAACATTATGAAAACAGTTTGCAATGTATTAATTTATCGAATCTGTCTTGTTAAGGTGTCTTAAAACTGTCTCATTGATATTTGTACTTCAATAAAATAAAAACCAAAGAAAATGAATGTGAAATAAATCAATAAAATGAACAATAATGTATAAATAAAGAAAAAAGAAGTGTGCCATATAGCGTGAAGGTGCAGCACTATGCAATAGCAAGCACAGTGAGAAAAATTCAAAGGCGATTCTCACCTACTCATCAGGTGGATGCCAGTGTAGGCCCTCCTATTGAAGGCCTGCTTGAGTGCCTGTGAGAAGTTCCTGTGCAGGCCTTTGGGAACTGATCTCTGTGTGTTCTAGGATCTTGTCATGCTTCCTTTCCGAGGTAGTTTTAGCCATGCTCTGCCTTTCTGTCTCAATACTCAATGTATCCCTTTGTATCTTGGATTTATTTCTGTTTTGGCTTGTATTTTTATAATATTTACCATTATGTGAATTTATAAGTTATAATATTACCATGTTAATTTTTCCCTTTTATTGTCTTGCACGTGAGGTAGAGTAGAAAAAATGAAAACTAGATAAAAAACGAGTTAAGGAAATCAAGATTTTAAAAATTATGCTTTTAAGAAAGACTGTAGCTTCAGGACACATTCCCAGAGTATTTCTTTTTCTTTCTCTTTTCCCCAAATATAACAAACCTGAGAAATTCCCTCTCACTTACAAATGGGTTTCCCTTTTCTCTTTTTACTTCTAAATGATCCTCTTTTACCTATGAAGATACCAACATTTTAGGATTTCTCACAGGTAAGATCAAATCCACAGACTTCTACAACCAAGAACATCGAAAAGATCCCTAGTTTCTGGATGCTCTGTGGACTTTATTAGGTTCCTCCTGCATGGGATGCTAGCTAAGGGACCTGAGACTTAGCTCTCTTTCTAGGCCCCAAGACAAGCCATGGAAAACATCATGAATAGCACATGCAGACACTTCTAACCTCACCATTAGTCTGTATCCTTAGACTGAAGAAAATTAGATTCTATCAATCTCTTACCAATCTGAAAAAGGAGCCACTTACCTAGTATTGCAATATAGTTTAGTTCCAATATGAACTGGAAATGCTGAGATGGGTAAAGAATGGCAGTCTAAATTCTTCAGTTAGATCGTTTTCTGCAACACGCAAGGAAAATGGTGCAAAATCCTTTACGTTCAGGCTTTTATTGCTCTTTATGGTACTTAACGAGGCCTCTGAGGACAAGGAAATTGATACCACTAATGCTCCTACCCTCAGATGCCCACCTGTCTCTGAGAGAGATACGGGTCTCTTCCACTTGTTTTCACTTAAGGCTAGTGCCCCAGGAAGACTCACTGTTTTCAAATGTGACCCAACTTCTGGACACAGCAATTGTTTTCAACAATTAGGATTAGATGACGGTAAAAGGCGAAGGACTAAGAAAGAGGACAAACCAAAACTATGGCTGTTGCAATTGGCAATGCTTTTCGTACACCCAAATTGTCCATGGGAAAAGCCAGGGCCAATAAGGACCTGAAACTTGGATGCTGAGCATGTGACCACGTCAAGTCACCACCCAAACCTTGTTCCATATGTCAAATAAGTAGCTGATATGCCTGATTCATGGCACTGGAGGATTGACTGTCCCTGGTCCCAGAGAGGGGCTGAGCCAGCCAACTCTCACCTCCTTCTCTGATGCAACCTTCAACATCCTGTCCATAGGCATCTTCATCTCATGCAGGAATCCCTTGATGTTATGGGTATATAATTTCATACATATCCACAATATCAAGGTTTCTGATTTAGCTTTTTTTCTCTAAAAATCCTCCTCAAAACATATACCCATAATTGGGAACCCTACTCAGAGCTCCTTTTCTCCTGTTCTAACTTGTCCCTGTGAAGGTCAAAGGTTTAGGTATGAGTTTTTTAATTGTCCCACGTTGTCATACTATCTTGATAGAAAGAGATTTACTAGCAAAATTGTGGGTATTTCTCAAATTTTGTCAAAGGCCAAAGTGAATTTTACCTTTTGGGATTCTGAAATAATTAAACTCACAGTTGGATCCTATTGCATGGCATAATAGAATACCTAGTAGGAAAACTCAGCTATGCCAGGAGTTATAAGACTACATGACCTAGATGATTTCCTAACCAAAAGCAGTACCCAATCAAAGAAGAGACCCTTAAAGGCCCTAGCCCCCTGTAGACAGGTTTCTCCACATGTCCTTCTGTGACCTTGCCGATCCCATTAAAAGCTCCCATGCTTCTTGTAGCAAAGCCAGGAGGGGAATATCAGAGGGTACAGGGCTGTTATGCCAATGCACTCTCTGGAGGAAGATCTATATATAATTCTCTCCAAAATTCCAGGAAACACAAATTGGTTCTTGGTTTTAGATCTCAAGCTCATTTCTTTTCTATTCCCCTTCATCTAGATTCCCAGTTTCTGTTTGTCTTTGAATGAGAAAGTCCCATTTCAAAGGGAAAAGAGTAATACACTTGGACAGTTTTCCCACAGAGATTTAGAGATACCCTTCACTTTTTAACTTGGGCATTAAAAATAGATTTAAGCAGATTTTAAGTGGGGCAACGGCTTACCAAGTATCAGGCCATGGTTTTAGACATCCCAGAGATTATTATAAAAACATGCATTATTCTTAATCCCATCTCTTTGATGCTTACAAGCCTAGACATTCACCATTCTTGTGATCAAGTGATATTCCAGCTCGGTGCAACTAAGACATCAGTGCCCTGTCCCTCCAAGACCCTGAAGATGTTTGGTTCACTGATGGAAGTATCTTTGTCCAACAAGGATATTAAAAGGTGAGTCATGCAGTCGTCAGCTCACAACAGGTTGAAGTTGAAGTCAATCCCTTTCCCCTTATCGTTTAGGCAAAGATATTAGGAAAAGGCTCTATATTTACACAGACAACAAATAGATTTTTCTGGTGTTGCATACCCATCCAACAATCTGGGACAAAGGAACAGAGGAGGCTTTGTAGTAATCAGTAATCATCTATAAAGCACAGGTAAGAAATTATACAACTCCTACAGGCAGTCGATCTTCTCAAGAAGTCACCAGTATACATTTTAAAGGGGCACCAAAAAGACATGCCTTTGGGAAATCAAGAGGTTGAAGCAAGAATAGCAGTGTTACAGCCTCCCAAGACCCTAATTTTGTTCCTGTCTCCTGAGGAGCCCTTAAAAATGGGCCATAATTCCCAGAAAATAAATGAGTCTTAGGATAAAGGAGGAACAGGGACTGCTAGTATTTAGGAATTAGTCCTTTCTCAAGGACACAGTGGAAGGCAAAAACAAAATGAAGCGAAACAAAAAACCCCACAAAACATAAAACAAAAAAACACTTCATGATTCATTGCTTATTTTGGCAGTGGTCACCCCAATTTTCACAGGACTAGGACTAGAAGTAACTGCCAAACAGGTCTGCAAAGCTTGCTTACTCTGTGCCTACAATAACCCTAGCAAGCCCAAACCACCTCTTTTGGGCAGAGTAGAAGTGTCTACCCTGGGGAGGCCTGGCAGTTAGACTTTAGCCATATGCCACTACAATGCAGGATTTAAACAGATATTGGTACCATCGACACCTTTACAGGCTGGATTGAGGCTTTCTTACCTTTTCAGAAAAGGCAATGGAGGTAGTCAAGGGATCCTCAAAGAGATCATTTCTTAGGATTACCCCAGTCACCTCAGAGTGACAGTGGGCCTTCTTTTACCTTTCAGATAACTCAGCGTATGACAAGGGCTTAGGAATAAAATACTGTCTCCATTCTATAAGGAGACTTTAGTCTACTGGAAAGGTCAAGAGAGCAAACCAGACCCTGAAGCGACTTCTGGCAAAACTTTGCCAAGAGATGCCTGAGTTTTGGCTCTAATTATTGCCAGTGGATTTTATAAGGATTCAAAACACTCCCAAAACTGGGCTAAATGTGTCCATTTGAGATGTTACATGGGAAGCCTTTTCTGTCTTCTAGAATAATAGTAGACACATAGACCAGAAGACTCTAACAGTATCTCTGGGACAAGTGCAGCAGACAATCCCAATGTATGGGAGTAGAATCCTGCCAGCCCTTGCTCACACAGGACTACCTACTGTCCTCTCTGGAGACCAAATGCTCATTGTGCATTAAAATTTAGAGGGGCTGGAGAGATAGCTTGGTGGTTTAAGCACTTGCCTGGCAAGTACAAGGACCTAGGTTCAATCCCCAGTACTGCATGTTGTGCCAGCCCCAGAACCCCAGGTAAGCTGTGCTAGCCACTGAAACTGGCAGGGTGGTGCATGCCTGTAATCCGAGCACTGGGGAGACTGAGATAGGATCACTACAAGTGCAAGCTGCATAGTGAGACCCTGTACAAAAACAAACAAACAAAAAAAAACAACAAAAAAACAAATAAATAAAGAAATAAGAAATTAATACTTAGAAAGGACTCTTGTGGACCAGTTAAAACCAAAATTCAGGGGTCTCTTTTTCAGTGATCCTTGCATATCCACTGCAGTCAAAGTGGCAGAAATAGATAACTGGATTCACTTGAACTATCTGAGGGGATTAAAAAAAAGACCACCTGAAAGCAAAACACTAGTTCTGTGAACCTCTGGAAGACCTGAGATTCCTCTTCAAGATACAAGACTCCAGGGATGCTGTAATTACAGATAAGGAACTGGCATCTATAGTGAGACTAATTTTCACTAGGTCCGCAATGTGGGTGAGGACCTTGCTAAGGCTCCAGATCTCAAGGTCTCGATAATTTATCTGACTTTCCTCTTTGCCAAACTTTCTTCGCATGGGAAGCATGGAAATATGACCACTCTACATATTTGGGCTCTACATCCCCTTCCCAATAATAGTTACTTTCTTTCTCCTGTGAAACAGAAAGCTCCACAGTCACAGTCTCTTTTCTCATTGTCTTATCACAGTTTTTTCCCCTTCAACCTAGTCAGTGAGTCTCAATACCAAAGGTAGGTAGAGGGCACAAAATACACAGTTGGTAAGGCCTGCAGCTGCTCCCTCAAGACTTCCCCGAGAAATGCGGCCAGAGGTTAGGGTGTGATGTGACTTGTTATAACAAAATTCCCAGGAGGGTGTGGCAGATTAGCTGGGAAAGTAAGGGTATGGTTAATTGCAGTTTCAGGACACATCACAGAACAATTTCCAAACCTTGCATCAAGACTTCTTTTGAAAACTCTAGCAGTTTTGGTTAGGACTGTCTAGACTTGATGTCAGCCTGAGGAGTGGGAGACAGAAAAGGACCCTTGCTGTTGAGCTCCTGCCTACTCTGCTCTTTCACAGGAAGTAGTTTGTCCTCAGGCTACACAGTGTATTTCTTTTCTTACTTTTGTTTGGCCAAAACTTGCTGTGCAAGGCCTGTTTATTTTACATTTATCTTTACTAAATATAAAACCTTATTACTATTTACTCTTGTCTCAACAAATTTGCTCAGGGAAAAAAGAACCTAGAAATCACCTCTAAAAGGGGACTCTAGCATTGCAAAACCTGGTAATCATATGGATTGATCAATTTTTCTGCATTCTTCTTTATCTCTCACTCTTTATTTTAAAGTTATGCATTGTATTTGTAGTCTGAATCCTCCTGCTAAAAACAAACAAACCCTAAAACTTCAAATGTTTTTTTCTCAGAAGTACTATAGATGTGTCATGGTAAGAAATTACAGCCACATCTGAGGAAGCAATGGAGTCCAGAAAGAGAAGCCAACCCTGGGTGCACGGAGGAGCTTGTTGATGTAGGCATACTTGGACTTTGGCCTTAGCAGGTTTATGCACAAAGTGAATTCAGAGTGGATACCTAAGACCTACTTGAGAAGGGGAGCCTAACAAGTTATGCCTCACCCACAGAGCTGGCACCCCAAGAAATGGTATGCTCAGAGTAAAAGGAAACCTGAATTATACTTTCCCTTCTACTCATCAGGGAACGGAAAAGAACATCTCAATATTGACAGTTATTACTGATACATACTGACTTTTCCTTGCCATGTTATTTTCTTGTTGTTAGACCCCAGTTCCCTCCCCCCCCAACCTCTTTTAACTACTTGTCTTTCCTGATGGCTTCTTTCTATTGGTGTTGTTGGGATGGAGGTCTTCATTTCACTAAAATATCCTTCAGATTTTGTACAGCTTGTTTGTTGGTAATGGATTTCTTGAGTTGTTGTCATGAAAGTATCTTATTTCTCCATTGTTTTTTTTTTTTCAGAACTGGGGATTGAATTCAGGCAAGGGCTTGCCAGGCAAGCACTTATTCTACTGAGCTGTCTCCCTGGCCCCTACACTGCTTGAAAGATAATTTTGCAGGGTATGTAATTCTGGGTTGGAGGATTTTCTTTTTTCAGGATTTGAAATATTTTGCTTTAAGTTCTCCTTGACTCAGTGGTTTGTGTTGAGAAGTCTGCTGTGATTTTGATATGCTTCATTTTATAGGTAGTTCGGATTTTTCTCTAACACCTTTTAACATTCTGGACTTGGGCTAGATTTCTGGAATCTTTACTATTTTTACCTTTGTATAGATTTATTTAGACATAGCTATTAGAGTTTTATACACCCTCACTTAAGGGTATGTGAAATTCTTTTTCCATGTTTGGGAAGTTTTCTGCCATTACTTCTGTGAACAGACTTTTTTTTTAATGGCATTTGTGCTGTCTGCTCTTTTTTGTTGACTCTAATCAATCTTAGCTTGCCTTTCTTTGCATCATCTTATAGCTGTTGGATTGATTTTTCATGGTACCTTGTTATTTTAAAGAAAAAACTCCTTTTGAAATTACTAAAGGGTTGGATGTGAGGGTGATTTTGCTGCAACATCTATCACCCCATTGATCACCAGGGTTGAAATTACTAAAGGCAATCCTGTTTCTACATCTGATAGTCTGTCCTCACCTTGGTTCAGTTGAATGCATATGGTTTCACTGGAATCTTTTTATTTTATTTTATTGAAGAAAAAACAGTAATGAGACAGTATCAAATCAAATTAGTAGGACAGGTTCAACAATTATACGTTGTACATTGTTTTCGTAGTGGCTTTATGTTGTACAAGGTGCATACATGATACTCTATCTACAAACACTATTAGAGTGGATGCCTCTAATAATAAATGAATTAAAAGGATGTAGCTGTATACCTATCTTTTCTTAAAAAGCTGAATTATAGTACAGTTTCAATAATTAATACTTTTTACATTGTTATCTTCCTAGTGGTTATCCATAGTACAAGAAGCACACAGGATATCTTGTCCAAATACTACTAGTGCAATCTTTCTTCTCATAGAATTATGCAAAAGTACTGCATATTTATCCTCACTGTACTGTTTATACACAGAATAGTTCTTCTTTGTATCCCCCCTTTTTTTGTTTAGTCCTGCCAAAGATGGGTATTCTATTGTCATTCAATAGGGCTGGCAAGACAGCTCAGTGGACTAAGCCTCTGCTCTGGCAAGCTCAGGGACCAGGGTTCAATCCCCCGACCTGCACCCTGCACTGGCCCCATGCTCAGGTACACTGGGCCAGAGAATAAATTCAGGTGTGGTGGTGCTTGTCTGTAATCCCAGTGCTGGGGAGTCCAAGCTGCGTAGTGAGACCCTGTACCAAATACATAAAATAATAGCCATATTGTCATTCAATAATTATAGGTGCTTGAATTCAGCAAAACAATCCAACACAGTCCAGCAGTCCAAAATAATAGTGGGTTATCCGAAGAAGCTGACTAGAGCCATTTATAGCTCAGCTTATTATTATGGCCTTATTTTATATACCCCAGTTTTATAGTTTTCTGCAGGATGGTTAAGACCGAGATAAAGCAAAACCTATATAACAAAAATTGTAACTTTTGTATCTAATGAGATCAGTCAAGTCTCCTCAGGGATTGTCCACTAACCCTGTACCACACTTTGTAGATCTTTTGTCAGTGTCAGCCATGTGAATGAGTCACAGCCATTGCTTAACCAGTTTGCTCTCTTTGAAAGCCTGAGAGAAAGTTTTCTCTCCATGTGACTCCCTAGGCACACTATAGATCATTGATCACATTCCTCTGTGGCTCCATAATCGGTTTGATTAGAAAATTTGGGGCATAACTGATTTCCATGATGTTATAGTACAGGTTCTCCTATGTCCTAAGTTTTCACTGACCTTGAAAGGCTAGGACAAAAATGTTGGCTGACCTTGCAACCTTTCCATTTCTCCAGTTTTTGATTTGCAAATGGTTGTTAACCATTCAGAAGAGAAGCTGATTATTACCCTGCAACATATTCGGTTCAGTTCACCTTATCTGACTAAATTCTTTTCAGTTGTTGTATCTTTCCATTTGTATTACTTCTTTTGACTTCTTATACTAGGGAGACTATTCGATATTTGCACATGTCTAGTTTATTTCACTTACGAGTACATGTTCAGCTTCAATATCCACTTCAATATACATGCTTCAAGTTATCATTCTTTATAGCTAATAGAAATAACACATCTTTTTCAACCATTCCTCATGTGATGGACATCTTGGTTGTTTCCAAGATTTTGCTATCACAAATTGTGCTGCTATAAACATAGGTACACATATATCACTATGATATGATGTTTTCAGTTCCACTAGGAAAATTCCCAGTAGAGTGATAGCTGGCTTGAATGGGATTTCCAGTCCTCGTTTTGTGAGGAGTCTCCACACTGGTCTCCATAATAGTTGTACCAGTCTACATTCCCACCAGCAGTGGAGAAGTGTTCCCTTTTCCCCACAACCTCTCCAACATTTGTTGTTGGTTGATTTCTTTAGGATAGCCATTCTTTCTGGAGTGAGATGGTATTTCAGTGTTGTTTCAACCTGCATTTCACGGATGGCTAGTGATGTGGAGCACTTTTTCATATATTTATTCACTTCTTTAATTTTTTCCTCAGAGAAGTGTGTATTCATCTCAGGTGCCCATTTCTGGGTCTTTAAATTTGAGTGCCCTAATGTATCTTAGTTCATTATAAATTCTTGAGAGCAGACCTTTGTCTGAGTGCTTATTAGTTAAGATTTTTTTCAAAATTTGTGTGTTATCTTTTCACTTTGTTGACAATTTCTTTTGACATGTAAAAACTTCTGAATAAGAGTTGATCCCAGTTGTTAATTCTTTCCAGTGTTTCCCATGCGAATACATGTTTGTTCATGAACTCTTTGCCTACCCCTATGTTTTCAAGAATTTCTCCTACTTTCTCTTCTAGGAGACTGAGTGTTTCTGTTTTAATGTTTAGATCTGTAATCCATTTGACTTTAGCTTAGTGTATGATGATAAACCTGGGTCGTTCTAGTTTTTGGCATATGGAAAACCAGTTTTTCCAGCACCATTTGTTAAAGAGGCTATCTTTCTTCCAGTAAGTGTGTTTGGCCCCTTTGTTGAAGAACAGGTGGCTGACTGTGTTTGCAGAGGTCTCTATGTCTTCTAATCTATGCCATTGATCCTCAGATCAATTTCCTTGCCAATACCATGTTGATTTTATCACAGTGGCTTTGTAGTGTAATTTCAAGTCAGGAATTGTGATGCCTCCTTGTCTTTGTTGGTCAGGATTGCCTTTGCTATTCTAGGTCTTTTGTGGTTCCAAATAAATTTTAGGATTGATTTCTCTATGTTTGGGAGGTATGTTGGTGGCAATTTGATAGGGATTGCATTAAATCTGTACAACAATTTTGGGAGTATGGCATCTTCATGATGTTGGCTCTTCCTATCCAGGAGCAGGGAATATCTTTCCATTTTCTGAAATCATCTACAATCTCCTCTCTCAGGCCACTCTAATTTTCCGTGAAAAGATCTTTGACTTCTTTGCTTAAGTGAATTCCAAGGTATTTCATTTTCTGTGGTGCTATTGTGAAAGGTATTGTTTCTATAGTTTTCCTCTCAGTGAGTTTGTTATCTCTGTAGAGGAATGCTATTGACTTTTGAGTACTGACTTTGTATCCTGCTGTGCTCCTGAATTTGTGTATCAATTCTAGTAGCTTCTTGGTGGAGTTTTTTGGGTCTTCCAAGTAAAGCATCATGTCATCTGAAAACAGTGATAACTTCTTTACCTATTCTTATTCTTTTTATTACTCCCTCTTTTCTAATGGCTGTTGCTAATGATTCCAAAGCTATATTGAATATGAGGACATCCTTGCCTTGTACCTGACCTAAGAGTAAAGATTTCAGTTTTCCCCCATTCATAATTATATTAGCCACTGGGTTGTCATAGATAACATTTAGCAAATTGAAGTAGAGACCTTCTATTCCTATTTTCTGTAGGGTTTTGAACATCAATGAGTGTTGGACTGTGTCAAAAGCTTTCTCTGCATCAATTGAGATGATCATGTGGTTTTTAGATTTCAGTCTATTAATATAGTGTATTACATTTATAGGTTTTCAAATACTGAACCATCCTTGCATCCCTGGGATGAATCCTACCTGTTCATGGTGTAGGTTCTTCTTGATGATTTGCTGTATTCTATTTGCCAGGATTTAACTGAGTATTTTTGCAACTATGTTCATGAGTGAGATTGGCCTGTAGTTCTCTTTTTTAGTTGTGCCTTTCCCTGGTTTTGGAATCAGTATTATACTTGCCTCCAGAAATGATTTTGGGAGGACTCCTTCCTTTTCAATTTCACTGAAGAGTCTGAGGAGTGTAGGGATTATGTCTTCAATAAATTTCATGTAGAATTCAGCTGTGAATCCATCAGGATCTGACTTTTCCTTGTTGGCAGGCTTTTTATTATGTTTTGTATCCAGTTGGCTGTTATTTGCTTATTGAGAGTAGTTCTATCTTCTTGGTTCAGTTTTGGTAATTTCTACCTTTCAAGGAACCTGTCCATTTCTTCTCCATCTTCTATTCAGTGAGTGTAAAGATTCTCAAAGCAGCTATTGATAATCTTCTGAATTTCCACTTGGTCTGTGGTGATTTCACCTTTTTCATTCCATATTGCTTGTATTTGAATTTTTTCTTTCCTCTTCTTGATGAGGTTGGCTAGGGGCTTATCAGTTTTGTTTAGTTTTTCAAAGAACCAACTTTTTGATTTGTGGATTCTTTGAACTGTTTTATTCATCTCAGTTGAATTAATTTCCCCTCTAATCTTTATGATTTCTTCCTGTCTTTGGGCTGTGGGTTTGGTTTGCTCTTCCTTTTCTAGATGTTCGAGGTGTAACATTACGTTGTTCATCTGTTCCTATTCTGTTTTCCTAATGTGTGAGTTCATAGCTGTGATTTTCCCTCTGAGAACTGCTTTCATCACATTCCATAAATTCCAGTAAGTTGTGGTTGAATTGTCATTGAATTTTAGATATTGTTAAGTTTCTTGTTTAATTTCATCTGTGACCCATTGATTGCTGAGTAGGGTGTTGTTTAATTTCCGTGTATTTGGTGGATTTTTCTGGTTGCTTTTGTCATTTATTTCCAGTTTCATTGCACTGTGGTTGGATAACGTGCATGGGATAATTTGTGTTTTCTTGCATATACTTAAGCATGACCTATGGACTAGTATGTTGTCTATTTTAGAAAATGACCCATGTGCATCTGAAAAAAATATGTATTCAGCTGTGTTTGGCTGGAACACTCTGTATATATCCACCAGCTCCATTTGTTCCAAGGTCTGGTTCAGTTCTGCTAGTTCTTTGCTAGTGTTTTGCCTGGTTGACCTATCTTTTTGAGATAAGGGTGTGTTAAGGTCTCCTGTTATGATTGTGGTCTGGATATTGGAGTTTTCGTGTCTATTAAGATTTGTCTTTTATAGTTGGGTGTTCCTGTGTTTGGTGCACAGATATGTATGAGTGTTACCTCTTCCTATTAAATTTTTCCCCTAACCAATATATAGTGGCTTTCTTTATTTCATTTGATCCTTCTTGCTTTGAAGTTGAGACTGAGAACAGAATTGCTATTCTTGATTTTTTCTGAGGAGCTGGGGCATGTAGTATTGTTTTCTGTCCTTTGAGTTTAAGCCTAAGAATGTCTTTTTGAGTTAAGTGTTTTTCTTGTATATAGCACATTGTGTGGTTTTGTTTGCTAATCCGCTGTGCCAGTCTTTTTCTCTTAACTGGTGAATTGAGCCCATTTACATTGATGGCTATAATTGAAATGTGTTGAGTTATGATTTTCATGTTATTTACATGCTGTTGTTTCCTCCTTTTTATCCTATGTTTAATTGTTTGCCCTGTTTAGTGGGTTCCTTCCATTCTCATTCGTGAAGTTCTGGTCATTTTGGTCCTTCTCTAGAACATCTTTCAATAGCCTGTAGGGATGTCTTTGTCATCATGAAATTAGTTGTTCTTTGTCATGGAAGTATTTCACTTCTCCGTCAAACTTGAAAGAGAGTTTTGCAGGGTATAGTAGTCTGGGCTGGAATTTGTTTTCACAAAGGACTTGAAGAACTCTGATCCATGCTCTTCTCACTTTCATGGTTCTTACAGAGAAGTCATCTGTAATTCTGGTGGGTTTTCCTTTGAATATGATCTGCTTCTTTACTCTAGTGGCTTTCAGTATATTATTCTTGAGTTGGGTTTCTAGGATCTTGACTATTTTATGTTTTGGTGTGCTTTTAGTTGGGATGAATTTATTTGACATTCTGTATGCTTCTACTACCTGAATGTTAGATTGTTCTCCCATATGTGGGAAATTGTGTGCTATTACTTCTGCCTGTATTCTTTTTATATAATGTGTATTGACTCCTTCATTCTCATTGATGCCTATTAATCTCACACTGTTCATCTTGGCATCATCTTGCAGGTGATGGATTATTTTTTCCTGCATCCTTGTTGTTTTGAAGAGATCCTTTCTCACCTTTTCACTAGCTGCGTCAGTGTCAAGATGTGTAACTCTGTCTTCACTTTCATTCAACTGGTTTTGTAGACTCAGGATTGAGATTTTAAGTCCTTCTATATCTGTTTGACTCTGTTTCATGTGATGTTTTTCTTTCCTGTATCGCTCATTCAAGGAAACCATCATATTTCTAATCTCCTCTATTTTTTAAATTAATGTCTTCTTTAGAGGTAGCTATTAATTCTTTTACTGCAGTGTATTTTCCAAATTGGATTTCCTTCATATATTTCTGTAATTGATTCTCTACCTCAGATGCTATGATTTCAAAGATTTCTTTTTTTAGTTCAGAAATTATTTCTGCTCTGAGTTCCTCTTTACCTTTATGCTGTTGTTTCTTTGCTTCTGTCTCTGTTAATTTATTCATTTCAGCTGAGCTAGTATCCTCTGCATTTATTATTGGTGGGCTCGAGCCCTGAGATTGCATTTTGCTCCTTGTCTTTTTCATTTTGTATAGCAGTGACATTTGACCTTTGGTGTATTTACAACCTTAGACCTTTATGCTGTTGTTTCTTTGCTTCTGCCTCTGTTAATTTATTCATTTCAGCTGAGCTAGTATCCTCTGCATTTATTATTGGTGGGCTCGAGCCCTGAGATTGCATTTTGCTCCTTGTCTTTTTCATTTTGTATAGCAGTGACATTTGACCTTTGGTGTATTTACAACCATAGCGCATAAGGAGATTTGTGTGCCAATCTATTAAGTTTGAGATTATCCAGTTATGCCTGACCTGGATCTAGCTGTTGTGTTCAACAACAGCTGCAGCCCTTCTGGCATAACTGTGAGCCTGTGGCTCCCCTGTAGTGTGTCTCTGGCCCAGGAAAAACCAGGGAATTGGAGAAGTTCTGCCACACACTCACTGGGCTGTGTTAGGCTTAATCAGGGGCTTGAAAGAGTCACAAAACTTCTCACTCTGTTGCTGGGCTTGAGTTCAGGGGCTCCGGGGAGTTGCAGGGTGGGACGGGCTCAGGTGGATCATGCAGATAGTGTCAGAAATTCTTGCTGGCTCGGAGGTCTTGGGGCAGGGGTTCTGGAGGGTGCTTGGCACCAGAGGTGCACCAGGAAGTCGATAGTTCTCCCACACACTCACTGGGCCAGACTCCTTTACTGGAATTTTTAATCTCATTATCTGTTGGAATATATTTCATAGATTCTACTTTTTTCCTGTGTTGGCCATTAATGATTTGTATCATTCTCCTAGGCTTCTCTTTTTAAAATCTATGTATACTCCAGAGTCACTGAGCAAATCCTTCATTTTGATCATTATCTGTTTTTCTTTAAACTGAGAGATTATTTCTGATCTGATTTTCTCTATAGCCTTAATCATTTCTATTTTTTTCTTTCTACTTTTTTATTTATGCTGCTACTATTTCAGAAAATTCATGTGGGTAGCTTCTGATTTCCTCTTATCTCGTTTTCCCTTGGAGTTTTCCTATGTGGACTAGAATTCTGGGTTTGCATTTTGAGGTATAAGTTTTGCATTAAGCATTTAAAATATAAAAAATAATTAAGACGTAGTGTTCATTCAATAATTTTATATCTATTAGACAGCCATAGTCCAGCAAACTAACAATTATAAATAAATTATTGGTATATCAGTAATAACTACATACTCTATTGCCAAGTGCACAAGAATGAATCTCCATAAAACAGCAAATGTATTTGCTTGCCCTTATTTGTGTGGAATGTCTTGCTTCTGAGCTTCAGAACATGTGTGGCTCATCTTTGGATTAGCAGCTTCCTGGTACATGTGGTCTGTTTCATGGGCTTCACTCTGGGGATGAGGCTGACAAATCAGTACCAACCTGGGACAAGCTCTTCTCATTATAACTCTGGGAGGGTGGACTCACACATGCATGCATATTTCATGTCCCATCTTGAATTACAAGTGTTGATATCCTATTGGGCAAAAACCTCATACACTTAAGCCCAACATCAGTAGGGTAGAAAAGTATATCTGGAGTTCATAGGAATTAAATATTTGCTGAATAATGATCCAGACTCATACATACAATGTGCAGTAAGTGATAGCAGTGAGGGATTATGTAAGTGAAAGTTTCTGGTCATGCCAGGAAGATGGTTCAGTGGCACAGTATCTGCCTGGCAAGCACATAGTTCCAACTTCAATTCCCAGTAGAAAAACAAAAAAAACAACACAAAAAAAAAAAAAAAAGAAAAGAAAAAGAAAAAAGGAAAGAAAGAAAAATTCTTGGTCATAAGCAATAGACCATATTCTGGCTTACTTAAGCAGAAGAACATATGAAAGAGCATTAGTTAGTACATAAAGTTTGTTGACAGGCTTAGAAACAAATCTCAGGGACCATGAAGCCAGAAATAATTTCCAAAATCATACAGAACTAGGCAGGAGAGGACACTGTTATTAAGGTCGCTAACACAGACACTATGTTTAACTACAAGCACTATTTATATGGCACTGTTGCTGGAAGTATGAACACAAATGCTTCTAGAAATGGTTTTAAATACCTTCTCAGCTGCTATGTATTGGCAGAATTCTCATATGAAACATACCCTCTTCATACCATTAGCTCGTAATTCAAAATCTGGGACAAACGTTAAATATTTATTTTTTATTTTTATGTATTTAGTACAGGGTGTATATTGGACTTGTAGTGATCCTCCTGTTTTTAGCCTCTCAAGAGCTGGGATTATAGATGCGTACCAACACAACCAGCCTCAGTTGCCATTTTAGTGTGACCCAGAGGCGGGGCTGGCATGGCAGACCCAGGGATCAAACCCCAGCCTCTGTGCTTTGCCTAAGCAGGTACTTTAGTCTGCTGAGCCATCTGGCCAGCCCAAAGAACTTGATTTCTTTTCCCTTTTTTTGGTACTGGTCATTACCTCAGGATCCTGCACTTGCAAGCCAGGTGCTGTGCTACTAAGCTATCTTCCTAGCCTTGTTTCTCTCTTTCTTTTTTCTCTCTTCTTTCTTTCTCTTCCCCTTTTTTTTTGAGACAGGGTTTTATTATGTGGTTTAGGATGGTCCTAAACTCACTATGTAGTTCAGGCTGGTCTTGAAATTCTGGTAATTCTCCTGCCTTGTCTTCTGGTGCTGAGATTATAGGCATGCACAATGTGCCCAGCCTCGGATAAATATTTCTAATTAGGTATTCTATCATTGGACCTATCCTAACTACAAGAGGTGAAAAAACAAGTAGCTAGTGCTTCCAGTTTTGATATGTGTCTAAACCTGTGTTCTGGGGCTGAAGAGAGAACTCAGCAGTATAATCACCTGCTTGGAACACAAGGTCATGAGTTCAATCCCTGGTAAATAATACTAATACTAATACTAATACTAATAATAATAATAAGGGCTGGGCGTGGTGGCGCAGGCCTGTAATCCCAGCACTTGGGAGGCTGAGGCAGGAGGATTGTTGTGAGTTCAAGACCAGCCTGGGCTACAAAGTGAGCTTAAGGCCAGCCTGAACTTCATAGTGAGACCCTGCCTCAAAAAGACAAAAAAAAAAAAAAAAAAAAAAAAAAAAAAAAAAAAAAATAATAATCCTCTGTCCTAGAAAAATGGGTAAATCTTAAGTAATTGCAGGGAATTCAAATGCTATATGGCAAAAAAGAAATTTCCTTATGATAAGCATAAAGATGGCAGGATAGTGATCAGGGAAGGCTTCCCAAATAGGTAAGGTTCAAGTTGAAGTTTAAAGAATAAATAGACCGGGTGCATAGCTGAGTGGCACAGCACCTTCCTGGCAAGTGCAAGGCCCTGAGGTCAACTTCCAGTTTTAAAAATAAAAAGGAATAAATAGGAGTTGGAGAGTGGAGGAAGGTTATAGGTAGCCTTTCAAGTTAGGTGTGATGGTGCATGTCTTTAATCCCAGGACTCTAGGAGACTAAAGCAGAAAGAATGAGATTTGAGCCTAGTCTGGAAAGTTAGCAACTTAGGGAGACCCTGTCTAAAGATAAAAAATTCAAGCTGGGCATGGTAGTAGATGCCTGTAATCCTAGCACTGAGGAGTCTGAGGCAGGAAGATTGCTAAAAGTTTAAGACCTGTCTGGAGCCGGGCGTGGTGGCGCATGCCTGTAATCCCAGCACTCGGGAGGCTGAGGCAGGAGGATTGTTGTGAGTTCGAGACCAGCCTGAGCTACAAAGTGAGCTTAAGGCCAGCCTGAACTTCATAGTGAGACCCTGTCTCAAAAAGAC
>PVKA01028389.1:0-29442 GCA_004027165.1 Ctenomys sociabilis
AAAAAAAAAGGGAGATATGCTCGGATCCAAAGCTGAAATTGATCCTATGTGGGAGGGCAAGATGAGGCCTCACTACCTTTGCAGTCAAGCTACCTCAGTCTTGAAAAAAAAATCCTGCCTGGACATTGTAGGCTATTAGTCATGAGGCAACTTTGTGTGACATGTTACTAACTTTGCAGAGGTATAAATAAACATCGATATTGCTGCTTAGGGGGTAGACTCACCAACCAGGCAGACAAATCACCATCTAACTCAGCTCTTATCTTCTTAGAGTCTGTCTTTTCCTCATTCCTGCCATTATTTCTCCCTGGGTAGAACAGATCATGGTGAGAACAATGGATCCCTACACAGATTTATAGTAGAAAAGTAAGAGATGGGTGCCCCTGGACAAATCTTATGTACCTGGATTTTTAAGTGTGGCTTTGCTAAAGTTTCTTTGGACCGCTGTGGGAAGAATGCTTGGCTGTACCAGGTATCAGGATGGACTGGGGAGTTTCTGAAGAACCCAGAGCAAAGCGCTGCATGAAAGTCACACACAGAGGAGTGGCAGCTGTTTCTGCTATGCAGGCTGGAAGGGAGATGTGGTCCATGCCTCCACATTCGGGCTTCTGGATTCTGGGTGTGGTCTGTCTGAAGATCACTATTCTGGGAAATGAAGAGGAGAGAGTCTGGTCCTTGGGGTTGTAATTCTTAAAATCTGCAGATAGATCATTGGTAGCAGAGGAATAGCCAAACTTGCTCCAATTTTTGTATGCAAAGTTTAAATTATTGACTTGATACTAATTTACCTATAGGGTTTTTGCAGGATTCATAATACTGTAACTGAAATTACATAATTGTATTTTTTTTTTTAGATATTCCTGTTTACCAATGCTCCCACCTTCACAGCAATACCTCCTCTTGGTTTTTTATTGTAACTAGTATTATATCAATCATTCTTGTGTAATTCTTTTTTTGCATACATTTTTCTGTTCATGTAAAAAAGGTCGTGCTGCACATCTTATTTTGTTCAGGATATTTCCAATCATTTTCAATTTTCTATGGTCTGTTTATCCACATCTCATCTGGGGCTTCCAACTGTTATCAAGCCAGGTGGTCTTCTCCCACACTTACCCAGACACATTCCACTGTCGTGCATCTTGTGCAATCGTGAACGCTCATATCTTCTGCCTTCTTATCACTATGGTATATCATAGTGTCTGATGGACCTGTGATAAACCTTCTCTGGGACCCGAATCTTTAAGCAAAACTTGTCCCATTGAAACTCTATGAGCCTAATCTTACTGCTCACATTTTCTTGAGGATAGATACAGTTCATCCTTCCCTAGCATAATGGATGTGGAGTCTGTTTACATATCCACACAAGCATGACCAGTAGTCCAATATCCAAGCATTAGGGGATACTGAGGGAGCATGGGGCTCTGCATGTGTGGTATAGTGGTGCAGGTCCACTGTTTATAAACTTTTTCCTTGTGAGCATGATTGCAGTCTCTTTTCTGATGTTCAGTCTAAAAATCTGTCCTAGAGTTTTTTTTTAAATTTTTATTACACACACACACACACTATATATATATATATGTATATATGTATGTATATATATATATATATATATATATATATATATGGTATAGGGCTTAGACTTGTAGTGATCCTCCTGTCTCAGCCTCCCCAGTGCTGGGATTACATGAATATGCCACCACACCTGTTTTCAGTAGCTGGGTAGCTGGCTCGGTGCGGGGCTGGCCCAGCATGTGGTCTGGGGATCAAATTCAGGTCCTCGTGTTTGCCAGGCAGGTCCTTAGATTGCTGAGCTATCTCCCCAAGCCAAGTTTTCTTTTTATAAAGGAAGTATATAGGGTTTGCCATTCTTTTTTGATAAGTATGAAATTCTCTTCAAGTGTGGGGGTGTGGTGAGGATTTAATGGAGGATTTTTTACAACTAGCTATGTCCCCAGCCCCTCACCCTTTCTGGCTGGCTTTGAACTCATCCTGTAGTGTACAATGACCTCACACTCATTTCAATTTCAGTTTTCCTGTATCAGCCTTGCAAGTGATGGGATTATAGGCATATGCCACCATACCTGGCTCCTACGTTTGTTTTAAATATCAATTATTTTGTTGTTACATTTTTTGGGTATTGAGGCACAGTATTGCTATTCAGCCTAGGCTGGTCTTGAACTCTCAGTCCTCCGGCCTCGGCCTCACATGTGCCATAATTACAGCTGTGTGTGACCATGCTTTGCTTAAGCACTATTTGTTCATAAAGGTCTTACCAGACACTCACTGAAAAGTTTCCCCATTTCTGCCCAAATTACTTTATTTGTAATTGGCTGAATACAGCCTAATCATGCTCTACCTGGCAGCCAATTGTCACATGTGTCTGTACCAGAGGAATCTTCTTTTGGGGCTCAAAAACCTAGGTTCACCAAGAATGATAGTGCTCGCCTGTAATCCCAGCACCTCAGAGGCTGACGCAGGAAGACTGTGGCAATTTCCAGGCCAGCCTGGCCTACAAAGAGTGTTCAAAGGTAGCCTGAAATATGTAGAGAGACCCTGTTTCAAAAAAAAAAAAAAACAAGAAAATCCCAACAACAACAAAAGACAGTAGCCAAAAGCCGCCACGCAGAACTTCTGGTTTCAGGGTTCAGATGTGGCCGGAAACGTTCCCTGTGCTCATCCTCATTCCCATTATAAAGTCTCCGTCTATTTTTCTTCTTCTTTCTCTCCTCATCGGTGGTTTTCTGGCAGTCTGTGAACCCCGGGTCTTTGCACTGAGTTGCTTCCACAGTCCCCTATTTCACTGTGGGACGTGCTCTCCCTCACTTGAATTTGAGCTTCTAATCCACCCACACCAGTCTCCCAGGGTACTGGCATAACAGTCCTGGCCCCGGGGCCCTGCTCCCCTTCTTAAGTTTTCAACCTCATGGACAACCAATACCTTACTTTCCTCAATAAAGAAGGGAAATGACACCAGGGCCCAAGCGTTGGAGAACGTGACCCAAACCTGTGTAGACAAAATCCATTCTCTTATTTCCCCCAGTGGGAAGGTCCCCCTCAACTCTCTTGATCATATTCATGTTCCATTAACAATGAATTCTAAAAATTTGGTATTTTGTAAAATGTCACTAGGAAACCGTTCACAAGTCCCACAATTCCAATAGATCGTAAAACTGACGGCTTTATTCTTAATCAACCAGCAGTAGTTTCAAGTTGAAAGCTTTAAAGAATCCACATAAAGACGGGAGAAGGACTTGCGCTGCTGCAGGCCCTCTGGAAGGGCCAAGATCTCAGCGGCCGACTACACAGTTTAGCTTCTGGTGCCTGAGGCCAGGAGCTTCCCGGAAAGACCTACCGTCTGCGAGTGCTGGCTGCAGTGTTCTTAATTTGCCCAGGCACACTGTGGGACTAGAAAGGCCAAATACTGGAAGGCGTGTTGGACGAGAAGAGAGATGACAAGAGCGCCCTGAGATAACCTTGGAGGCGAGAAGCGTCAGGATGGCCCAGCAGGATCCTCTGCTAAAATAAGCTCTCAGTCTGTTTCTTGCCTGCTGGCTCTTGCCGGCGTGACCCCCGCGCCTCCTACTGGGTGCAGGAGCTGTCACGACCTGGATCAGCAGGAGAACAAGGACTCAGCAGGAGAGAGTAGGCAGGAAGAGTCCCGCAGACCCGCCTTTCTGCGCCTCGCCTTTCTACGGAACAGAGAATTTCACATGTTTGGAATTATTTTTTATTAGGAAGACGAAAGAAAACTCACATAACCTCTGAAGCCATACCTTCCATCGGTAAAAGCAATGCCACCCGTTCCAAGAGACCGTCCAACGAGCTACGGCAGCACAAAGCCCAGCACTCCTCGGTCCAGCGGAGAGCAGGAGGCTGCCTGGATGCGCCCGCTCCGAAGCCCCGAACCCACTGCCTGCAGCCTTGGCCCTTCTGGCTGTGGCTGCAAGGGCACTAGGGCTCCAGTCACGGGGTTTTCCGCCAGCAGAAGTCAGGCTCCGATCGTTTGCCACAAGGGGTGGGGAGTCATCACTAAAGGAGGGCGAAACTGCGAGTGTTGGTCGGGCTCCGCGTGGCCCCCGCAGTTTCTTGGGCTTCCGACGATGCAAGCAGCTCTGTGCCCAGGCACAGGGGGCAGTGCACTCTGGGAAAGACGCCAAGGTGTGACCAGGCGCTGCGAAGAGGACCCCGGCGGGGACGGCGACAGGGCACAGGTTGCAGTGGATCTGCGTAGAAGGCAGCAATAGGGCCAAGGACACTCAAGTGTCTGCGGCCCTGGTACAGTTTGCGACCTCTGGGGTAGCACGGGCACCGTGCTGTTCCATGGTGTCAGGCACCCTGGAATGAGTAAGACTTTAACTGTTTGTGCTCTTCTGGCAACATGAATGTTCCTAAGCTCACTACAGGAACGTGGACGTGGCAGAAATAACACCTCATAATGGAATTAATATTATATTGAGTTAAATCATTCACTTTAGATCCACGCGGTGGTACATACCTGTAATCCCTGCACTTGAGACTGAGGTGGGAGGACTTATGTTAAGAGATGTGTTAACTGAACACATCGCTCAGCGATCATGTAAAGCATCCTTTACATTTGAGCTTCAATACAAATAAAACTGAAATATAGCCCATTGTAAGATGTTTATTCTAGTGATTGGATTACATAATGATTTATGTCATAACATGGTGCCGTTATGAACAGTATTCACGACACTGTTAAGAGGGACCTAGAGGGACACCTTGGTCTTTTGTCATGTGAGTTTGTAGCAGAAAGTCCACTAGCAGTCTCAAAGAAGGCCCTTTCTAGAGTCCTTGCCTTACCTGTGGCCACCTTGATCTTGGTCTTGCAAGTCTATGAATCATCAGAAAAACTTTTTTCTAATGCACACGAGCTACTCAGTTTATTGTATTTCTTTGCAGCAGCCCCAAAGTACTAAATCAGCTTAAGATAAGTATAATGTTCATTGCCAAGTGGTCCTTAATTAGCCAAACATCAACATGGCAATTGTCTCAGTGCTGTTCAAATATTATAGACAGCTCCTAACACTTTTTATTTTTCTGGAGTAGAAAGCCTATAAAAATAAAAATATTAATTCTCTGGCTGCTTGTATGGTCCATCACAGTGCTGACTAGGGAACTCAGTGGATGCAGAGTATAATGGCTGCTTCTGAATAAATTGTCTGATTTATAAAAACAAAATAAAATTCACGTTTCAACTTTGGTTCAAGCTATGAAATGTTTTTGGTGCAGGTTCTAAAAGAAGCCTTATTTCTCAAAGATACAGTTGCAAAAGGCATCAAGTCAGAGTATAAATTATTTCTGTAAAAGACAGAATTAAAACACAAGGTGAATTCACATGTTCAAATCCCCTTCCAAACCATTCAACCAGACAGTTCTCTCGACTCCACTGGGAAGAGGTCACACAGTTGAGGAAATAAGCTAAAATGAGTGACAGAAAATTTACCTCAGGAGAACTAGATGAATGAAGGTAATGAGTTCCCTCATATCAGGAAAAAAAGGGCTAATTCGGTGTCCTACTATTTCTTTCCTTTCGACTTCTCACTTTGCACCATGGAATGAATAGAATTTCCTCACTAGATGAAGGAGAGTTGATTTTGGATTACTTAGTCTCCAGAACTGTATGGAAGTCAGTTTTTACTCTTTATAAATTGATTAGTTCCAGGTATTTTAGGAATGTAGTGCAATACAGACTGTCTTAGTTTCCTTGTTGCTGGAACAAAATACATGACACTCAGAAGTTTAAGAAAAAAAGGTTAATTTCAGCTCACAGTCTGTAGAGGCTTCAGTCCACAGCTGGATGGCTCGAAGGCTGGGCAGCATGGAAGAGAAGAAACAGCCCGGGGCAGGGAAGGCAGGAGGAAGCAAGTGGGGAGCAGCAGGAGGTTATAAGACTTTGGGAAGGTACCTCCCACACCTAGAGTGAGTCTACATCTAGAACTATGCTAAACCAATTTAGTTATCACATGTCCTCAACCCTTGTGTCACACTCCCTAATCCAGCCACCTCCTAGAAGTCCCAGCTGTGAGTGCATAAGGCTTTGCTGGGTACATCTAGACAAAAGCCACAGCACAGACTAAGACAGTATCCAAACACACAAAACAATCCCACATCTTCTGGTATGATATACTTTCACTGTCTAATATATAAATACAAACTGATATTGAATCAAGGTGACAAGTGCAAAAGAAACATTGAAATCTAATGTATCAAACTGTAGCTCTTTAGCACTTTCACCATGAAATAGAAGCCTGTCAGTTTCTGATATGAAAACATATTCCTTAGAGTTAGAACACTTAGGCTTTAGTGTTTGTCTTCTAAAATTTGTGTGGAAAGGCTTTTTATGTTTGTTTTTTTTCTGTTTTTCAATCCATTGGATCAAAGTAGGGCCTTACACAAGCAGGTGAAGTGTTCTGCTAGTAAGCTATGTTCCCAGTCCAAGAGAACAGAAGTATTTGAAAAAAAAAAATGTAGTCATTACTCCAAGCCTTGCTTTTTAAATAAATATCTGTCAAAGGTGCTGAGGAGATGGCTTAGTGGTCTAAGTGCCTGCCTGGCAAGCACAAGGACCCAAGTTTGATCCCTGCTGCCATATGCCATGCAGGCCCTGGAGCCCTAGGTGTACCATGTCAGACCTGAAATGCGGCATGAAGGCACACCCCTGTAATTCCAGCCTTTGGGAGGCTGAGACAGGAGGATCCCTGTGAGTTTGAACTGCATAGTGAGACCCTGTACCAAATAAATAAATGAAAATTTTAAAACATACATGTGTCTTTGATTCTGGCCATTTTGGTATCCCTGCCAGAGGCTGAAGCTGTGAGGATGCAGACATTCTTTTCCTGGAGCACCAGCAGTAGGGACTGAGGTTCAGAAGCTGCAGGTACTGAGAGCTACAGAGACTGTGAGTGCACAGTTCTTGGACCACAAGTCAGCACACAAGACCTTCCAGTCTTGCTAGATCTCCAAGCATGACCATCTGGTGGTTCCCTAACTTGGAAAGCCCCACAGGGGAGAAATTTGATGCTACCTTGATATTTTTGAGCTGACGTCCCAGAATCCCACGGTTGTCAACTTAGTTGCCACAGAGCAAGAGATCTTACATTTGCTTTAATCTTATACTCCTCTCCTGCTAACATCGCCTTCAACTCAGAAGCTGCCTACCCTCTCTCTTACCCCTGAATTGCCTCTTATTCATTCCCCCAAAACATTCTTCTGCTCCCAGATCTGATTTCAGTATCTAGGTCAGCAGCTGGACAACAAGCTTCATACACACCTGTGTCCCCCAATAGAACTTTCCTTTTCCAGGTCACCAGGATTTTCTTATCCTAATCTTTTTGGTCATCTTTCCAGTTTACTGTTTGATGATTTCATCTGAAATAGTGATGTCTATGTTCATGTCAGAATGTCCTATTACATGAAGCAATTTTCTTCTAGAAATAATGACATTACTTACTGTGCTTTTTTCTTTCTTTTTGCTTAAGACAAGCTAATGCCAGAAGAGATGAGCACACGCGCACTGCAGACTTCAGAGTCTCACTTTCTCTACTCTGTCCAAACTAAGGCCCATGCAATGACCCAGCATGGAGGGCTGCAACAGGCCAGAGAGTGGTGTGGGAGAGTGAGCACATGAGTTTGTATGTTTATGAGTGTGTTAGAGACCAGACCCAGGACCTGTATGTGCTATGTGAGCTGTTCTGACCACATTCCCCATCCTGGAGGAATGTTTTCTAAAGGATTTTAAAAGTCAGATGCCAAACAAAGTATCCCACAGTAGCACGAGCATAGAAATCAATAATGGTGGAAAAGCCAGACAGTTGTGGAAATTAAACAACATTCTTCTTAACAGTACTTGGTCAAGGACAAAAACACAGGGAAAGTAGAAACTATTTAGACATGAACACAAATCAAAACATTCAATACCTACATTATGAGATGAAGCAGGAACAGTGGCAGAGGAAGAATTCATACTTATAAATCTTTATTTCACAAAAGGGCAAGGTAAATAAATATTTGGCAACCTAACTTATCATTTAAGGGAATAGGAAAAAGGACAAACTAAGTAAGGATCATTAGAACAGAGTTAAATCAAATACAGAAAATACAAAAGGGCTATGCCAAAGTTGTATTTTATAAACAGAAGACCAGTGCAGCCCAGAAAACTTTAGATAAATTAACAAGATAAAAGAGCTTGGTGTAGTGGTCCATACCTGTAATCCCAGCAATCCAAAGGCTGAGGCAGAAGAGTCCTGTGGGTTCAAGTCCAGCCTGCGCAACATAGTGAGTTCAAGATCAGCCTATACTACATATCTCAAAATTAACAAAAACAGCACCAGCAACAAACAACAGAAGTTTCAAAAACAAAATAATTTTTAGATGAAACATCTCAAAAATGAAACCAGATAGTATGACTAATGCTACAGAATCTGAAGAGATTTTAGGAAGGTAGAAGTTAGAAAAAGTACAGATCATCAAATTCATTTGTTTGTTTGTTGTCTTTTTTGAGACAGTATTCACTACACAGTTCAGGCTATCCTGGAACTTGCTTTATAGCCCAGACTGCCTATAACTCACAGCAAACCTCCTGCTTCAGTCTCCCAAATTCTGGGATTATAGGCATGTGCTGCTGCACCCAGCCACATTACAAAATTGAGTAATCCAAATGAATGCACAAATCCTTAGAAATTAGCAATCTACCAAGGCAGAATCAAGAAGAAAAAAGTCTGATCCACAATAGGGAAAGAATTTAATTTGTAATTAAAGACATCTTAGTCACTTGTATACAGCTTGGGGCATAGCATTTACGAAAGATCCTGCCTGTGAAGTATCTCCAGCACCACCACCCACACAAAGCAAACCGAGACAAATGAAAAACAACAAAAAAAGAAAAAGACAATAAAGAAAAAAGAATGTAATATAATTAATTGAACCTCTGGGCAAAAAAAGTTTAACCAACGAGTTCTAAAGACATGTAAAGAAGAAATAATACTAATCTCTTATTGAATGCTTCCAAAAAAAAATCAGTGGAGAGGAAGGAAAAAATAGAAGACCCCTGCACTCTGCTAGCCATTGTCTGCAAGTGGTATATACAGAACGGTGAGTCTGTGAAGTTGAGACACACTTCATTTACGTTTTGTGAGAAATATTTTGAAACCTGACAAAATAAAGTAATTAATTGAAGACTGACATTTACTTTTCATTGATAATTGCACTTCTTTTTTTGTTTAAGTGAGTTTAGGACAGGGTCTACAAGGTCTCACTATGTAGATCAGACTCAGTAATTCTCCTGTTTTCAGACTCCCAAGAACTGGGATTAGAGGGATGCACCGCCATACCCATCTCAGCGTGCCCAGGGTGGGGTAGCATGGCATACCAGGGACTGAACCCAAAGCAGGCACTAATAATTGCATTTCTTTCATTCTTTCTTTCTTTCTTTTTTTTTTTTTTTTTCAGAACTAGGGATTGAACTCAGGCCTTTGTGCTTGCCAGAGAAGCGCTTATTCCACTGAGCCATCTCCCTGACCCTGATTTCTCATGATCACCTAAAAAAATGAAAGAAAAGAATGTAGAAGCAAAAATATGAAAAGAAAGAAATATTAAAGTAATTACTTATAAAAGTATAAGAGTATTTGCCACACATATGCAGATTAACTTCACTTTGAGGATATGTTATATGTTTCTATGCTTGGCCCTTACTGGAATAATGTCTTCTAATATGAAAAACCAAAAGTAGCACAATTGTGTTCTATCAAATGTGTGAAAAAATAACTGTGAAATTACTGTGTAAAATTCACTGTGAGATTTGCGGAGTGGGAAGCAGGTATTCACAGTTTCAGACAATCTTGAGATGAAAACTTGTGAATATTGCTGTATCAGAGAAATCAGGGCAAAAGAATGAATATAAGAAAATTATAATTACTGCTGCCTGAACTAGTTAGGTTTAAATATGATAGGTTCAAAACTTTGTAAGAGGGCCGGACAGATAGCTCAGGAGATTAAAGCACCTACTTAAGCAGATGCAGGGACCAGGGGTTCGATCCCTGGCCTGTGTGCCAGCCCCAGCCCCAGGGCGCACTGAGACAATGATTGAGACTGGGCGTGGTGGTGTGCTTCTGTAATCCCAGTGCTTAAGAAGCTGAAAACAGGAGGATCACTACAAGTCCAATCTGTGTAGTGAGACCCTGTACAAAACACATTTTAAGAAAACCCCAAAAAACTATGTAGGTTTAAAATTTGTTCTAAAATTTACCAATCACTCCATGCCCAAAAGAAATGTGACAGAGGCTGGGATGGAGCAGGAAGCAGGAGGGCCTCTGTGGTGGGTTCACTCACCACTACCAATAGAAGAAGAAAGAGGAGGCCCGGAAGAGGTAGGTGAGGAGGGGAGGAGAAGACAGGAGGGAGAAGGACAGGAGGCAGAGCTGACCGCGTGAGAACAGGAAGTTGAAAAAAGGTGCAGTCAGAACCACAAATATACTGATGATCACAGCAGAGATAGGTTCAATATGCGAAACAAAATCATGCAGCTGAACAAAACCAAACTTAGCACATTAAGAAGACTAAGGAAAGACGGATCGATTCAGCCAGATTGATAGGAAAAAAGGAAAAGTTACAAAAACTAAAATCAGAAGGGCAAGTATGAAAAGAACTCATGTTCTAGAATACACACACACACACACACACACACATGGGGTAACTCAAATGAAATGATCCAATTATAAAAAATTAACAAACCGCCATGACTGATAAGGAAGAGGGACTCAGAGAGAGACAGTGAGAGACGGGAAGGACTTGCCTCACCAACAACCCCCCTAAGTATATCTATTCGTAATAGCTCAGTCGTAGAAAACTAGTGGGAGACCTGCCTTGAAAAAAATCTCCCAATTTCAAAACAAAAAGCTTTTGTGAAGAGGATTGCACACTGGTGGCCATCCTGCACAGCATGAGGAAAATAAAAGCCACAGGAGATATGTTTCCATAGTGAAGCACCTGACTAGCATGCCTGAAGCTCAAAGTTCACGTCCAGATTCAAACTGAGGTTCAAATAGTAGGTTTCTACTAGGGAAACATGCGTGAAGCTCCAGGCCCTGTGGACTCTGGGACCGGATGGCCCTTTCTAGGAAAAGCTGCCAATCACACTGTATTCTCCAGAAATGATAACCCTGTAGGTCAGTTTTTATAGAGCCACACTCTCCCAAGTGTTCCATTTTGTTGAGTGCCTTAACCAGAGCTCACCCAGAAGGTGGGCAAGTGCTACCTGCTTGCAAACGCAATCTGTACTTCTACTCATTTTCTTCCATGAATTCCTATGGGTATTACAAAGCAAAGAATATTTAAGTTGCCACATTTCTGTACATACAGCAAAACCATTCTGGAAAATGGAAAATGATTCAAGTTCTCAGGAAAACATGCATGCAGCTCTGGGCTTTGCTGGCTTCAGGGCTGCGCAGCTCTTGCAACTGAAAACCGCCACACACAGTCTAGGCCCAGAAGTGGACACCATGCCTCAGCTACTTAGGACACCACTCTTCCAGGTCTTTTCATTTTGCTGAGTGCCTTAATGGAGCTCGCACCGAAGGCTACCCAGTGTGGCCTCTGTAGGAGCACACGGTGCCACTATTCGCTTCTTTCCATTCATTCCTAATGGCTCCAGGAAGCACAGGATATATCAGTTGCCACTGCTCCTGACATACAGAAGCACCATGTCTCAAAAATGCATTATAAAAATAAAAATTAAAAAATGCATTATGTTTCTCATGATGAGTTCTTTTTAGGGAAACACGTAGAAATTTGGGGCACTTTGTTGGCCCCAGGGCTGTTCGTCCTTCTCTAGTTAAAACTGCTACTACAGTATGTATCCCAGCAATGAACACTCTACACCTCAGTTAACTATGCAGCCGCACACTTTCAAGTGTTCCTTTAGGCTGAGCGCCCTACACAGAGCTCACCAGAAGGTGGTCAAGCGCCAGCTGCTTGCAAGCACAAAGAGCGCCATTCTTCATTTCTTTCCATGTAACCCTACGGGCCCTACGAAACAAAATACACATTAGTTGCCACAATTTTTGAATGTACAACTATTCTGGAAAATGTGTCTAATGATGAATTCAGGGGAACAAACTGGAGGCTCCAGGCTTTTTGTTGGCTCCAGGGATACCTGCCCTCTTGAGGAAATCTGCCATTGACAGCATGAACCTCCGACATGAGCACTCTGCACCTCGGTTATTTAGAGAGCCACACACTGCCGAGTATTCCACAGCTCTTCAAGAACATCATCAAATGCTACCTCCTTAGAAGCACAAACTGTGACACTAGTCATTTCCTCCTTTGCATTCCTTAGGGTACAAAGAAAAGACTGTAATAGCCACCACAGTCCTGTAAGTACAGAGGAGCCATTCTGAAAAGCAATTAATATTTCTAACAGTGAGTTCTTAGGTGGGAAATATGCACAAAGCTCTCAGTCATTGTTGATCTAAGTTCTGAATGTCTTTCTCAAGGAGAAGCTGCCATTTACCGTATAAACCACAGAAATGCATACTCTACCCCTTAGCTATTTATAGAGCCATGTACTCCCAACTGTATCATTCTGCTGAGTTCCTGAAACAGAGCTCATCCAGAAAGTGGGCAAGCACTGTCTGCTTGCAGACACACACTGTGCCACTATTCAGTTCTCTCCGTGCGTTGCTGTGGCCACTAGGAAGTGAAGAATGTATTAGTTGCCACACTCCTGTAAATATCAGAGAACCATTCTTAGAATGCTTTACCATTCTGACAATGAGTCCTTATTAGTGAAGCATGCATGAATCCCTGGGGTCTTTGTTGGCTCCAGGACTGCAAATCCCTTGGAAAAGCCTCTATTCACAATCACATCCCAGGGATGAACACGTTATGCCTCACACATTTACAGAGCCATGCACTGCCAAGCGTTTCATTTTGCTGAGTGCCTGACACAGAGCTCACCAAGAATGTGGTCAAGTGCTGGCTGCTTGGAAGGATGAACTGCACCTTTAATGATTTTCTTCCTCATTCCTTTGAGAATCAGGATGCAAGCAATTCATTATTTGCCAAATATCTGTTCTGAAAGTATAGCAGAACCATTTTTGGAAAATCATGTATGTTTCTTTTGTTATTTTCCATAATTTTATTGAAGAACAAATAGCACTGAGAAAGTTTCAAATCAAATTAGTAGAACAGATTCAATAATTAATACTTTTCCTATCAATTAAAAAGGCATATTATTTTTCAAGCAGGCACTTATTCTACTGAGCTATCTCCCTAGCCCCTAAAAAGGCATATTATTTTCATAGTGGTTTTTTATTGTACAAGGTGAATACATGATATTCAATTTACAAACACTATTAGAGCAGATGCCTCTATTCAATGAATTAAGAGAATGTAGCTGTATTCCTATCATTTTTTAAAAGCTGAATTATAGTACAGTTTCAATAATTAATACTTTTTACATTGTAATCTTCTTAGTGGTTATCCATAGTAAAAGAAGCAGACAGGATATCCTGTCCAAACACTATTAGTGCAAATGATTTTTCTCATAGAATTATGTGAAAGTAATTCATCCTAACTGTTTATACAAACACAGAATCGTCCTTCCTTGTATCCCCTTTTTTCTGTTTGGTCCTGTCAGAGATGGGTATTCTATTACCACTCAATTATTACAGGTGCATGAATTCAGTGAAACAATCCAACACAGTCCACCATCCACAATAGTGATGGGTTATCCAAAGAAGTTGTTGACTAGAGCCATCTACAGCTCAGCATATCACTATGGCTTTATTTTATATACCACATTTTTATGCTTTTCTGCTGGATGGTTAAGACCAAGATAAAGCAAGACTTAACTAACAAAAAATGTAACTTTTGAATCTGATGAGGTCAGTCAAGTCCCCTCAGGGTTTATCCTGCAAACCTATACCTCACTTTGTAGATCCTTTGTCAGTGTCAGCCATGTGGATGAGTCACGGCCATTGCTTGACCAGTTTGCTCTCTGTGAAAGCCTGTGCGAAGATTTCTTGCCATGTGACTCTCCTTAGGCACACTATAGATCATCGATCATGTTCCTCTGTGGCTCCATAATCTCCTTGATCAGAAAATTTGGGGGCACAACTGAGTTCCATGATGTTACAGTATAGGTTCTCTATGTCTTGAGCCTTCACTGACCTTGAAAGGCTAGGGCCAAAATGTTGACTAACCTTGCAGTCCATCCATTTCTACAATTTTTGATCTGCAAACTTAGGTTGTTAACCATCAAAAAGAGAAGCTGATTATTATACTGCAACATATACAGGTCAGTTTACCCTAATTATCTGTCTAAATTATTTTTAGTTGTTGTTATACCTTTCTATTTATATTTCTTCTTTTGATTTCTTTTATTAAGGAGAGTATATGATATTTGCACATGTGTGTCTCATTTATTTCACTTATGAGTATATGTTCAAGTGGCATCCACTTCAACATAAATGCTTCAAATTTACCATTCTTTATATCTGACTAATACTCCATTGTATAAAATATCACATCTTTTTCAACCATTCCGCATGTGATGGGCATCTTGGTTGTTTCCAGGATTTTGCTATCACAAATTGTGCTGCTATAGACATAGGTACACATATATCACTATGATATGATGTTTTCAGTTCTTCTGGGAAAATTCTCATTACAGCGATACACGGCTGGAATGGGATTTCAAGTCCTAGTTTTGTGAGGAGCCTCCACACTGATCTCCACAATGGTTGCACCAGTCTACATTCCCAACAGCAGTGGAGAACTGTTCCCTTTTACCCATATCCTCTCCAACATTTGTTGTTGCTTCATTTCTTTATGATAGCCATTCTTTCTGGAGTGAGATGGTATCTCAGTGTTGTTTTAACTTGCATTTCAAGAATGGATAGTGATATGGAGCATTTTTTCATATATTTATTTGCTTCTTTAATTTTTTCCTCTGAGAAGTGTGTAATCATCTCAGATGCCCATTTCTAGATTGGGTCTTTAAATTTGAGGCCCTAATTTATCTTAATTCTTTATACATTCTAAAGAGCAGACCTTTCTCTGAGTGTTTATTAGTTAAGATTGTTTCAAAATTTGTGGGTTGTCTTTTCACTTTGTTGCTACTTTCTTTGGACATGCAAAAACTTTTCAATAAGAGTTGGTCCCTGTTGTTAATTCTTTCATGTGTTTCCTGTTTCAAATACATGTTTGTTCATGAACTATTTGCCTACCCATATGTCTTTAAGAGTTCCTCCTACTTTCTCTTCCAGGAGATTGAGTGTTTCTGTTTTAATGTTTAGATCTTTAATCCATTTTGAATTTACCTTGGTACATGGTGATAAACGTGGGTCAAGTTTTAGTTTTTGATATGTGGAAAGCCAGTTTTTCAAGCACCATTTGGTAAAGAGGCTATCTTTCTTCCAGTATGCATGTTTGGTCCCTTTGTCGAAGATCAGATGGCTGAGTGAGTTCACAGATGCCTCTGCATCTTCTAATCTATTCCATTGATCCTCAGGTCTATATCATTGCCAATACCATGTTGATTTTATCACAGTAGTGTTGTAGTATAATTTCAAGTCAGGAATTGTGATGCCTCCTGCACTGTCTTTGTTGGCTATGATTGCCTTTGCTATTCTAGGTCTTTTCCTGGTCCAAATAAATTTTAGGAATGATTTCTCTAGGTCTGGGAGGTATGTTGGTGGCATTTTGATGGGGATTATGTTAAATCTCTGCAACAATTTTGGGAGTATGGCCATCTTCATGATGTTGGTTCTTCCTATCCAGGAGCAGGGAATAGCTCTCCATTTTCTGAAATCCTCTATGCTCTCTTTGCTTAGAGTACTGTAATTTTAAATGAAAAGATATTTGACATCTTTGGTTAAGTGAATTCCAAGGCATTTCATTTTCAGCGGTGTTATTGTAAACGGTATTGTTTCTATAGTTTCCTTCTCGTTGTGTTTGTTATCTGTGTAGAGGAATGTTATTGACTTTTGAGTATTGACTTTGTGTGCTGCTAAGTTACTGTATTTAGTTATCAATTCTAGTAGCTTCTTAGCAGAATTTTTTGTGTCTTTCAAGTAAAGTATTATAACATCAACAAATAGAATTTAACTTCTTCTTTACCCATTCTTATACCTTTTATTTCTCCCTCTTATATAATGGCTGCAGTTAATGATTCCAAAACTATATTGAATAGGAGGGGTGATAGAGGACATCTTTGTCTTGTACCAGATCTAAGAGTAAAAGAATTTTTCCCATTTAGAATTATATTAGCCATTAGATTGTCATAGATGGCTTTTATCAACTTGAAGTAGAGGCCTTCTCTTCCAATTTTCTGTTGGACTTTGAACATGAGTGTTGGATTTTGTCAAAAGCTTTTTTTTTTGCATCAATTGAGATGATCATGTGGTTTTTAGATTTCAGTCTATTAATATAGTGTATTACATTTATAGATTTTCAAATATTTAACCATCCTTGCATCCCGGGGATGAATCCTACCTGGTCATGGTGTATGATCTTCTTGATGATTTGTTGTATTCTATTTGCTACGATTTTGTTGAGGATTTTTGCATCTATGTTGATGAAGGAGATTGGCCTGTAGTTCCCTTTTTTAGTTGTGTCTTTCCATGGTTTTAGAATCAATATAATACTTGTCTCCAGAAATGATTTTGGGGGCATTGCTTCCTTTTCATTTTCATTGAAGAGTTTCAGGAGTGTAGTGATTACACCTTCTATAAATTTCTTGTAGAATTCTTGTAGAATTCAGAATTATTTCCAGTTTCATTGCACTGAGGTCAGATAATACATATGGGATAATTTCTGTTTTCTTGCACATACTTAAGCATGACCTGTGTACTAGTATGTGGTCTATTTTAAAAAATGACCCATGTGAAGCTGAAATAAAATGTGTATTCAGCTGTGGTTGGGTGGAACACTGTATTTGTCCACCAGGTCCATTTGTTCCAAGCTCTGGTTCAGTTCTGCTACTTCTTTGCTTATTTTTTGTCTGGTTGACCTATCTTTTTGAGATAAGGGGGTGTTAAGGTGTCCTTAAGATTGTGGTCTTAGATATGAGGTTTTTCATGTTCATCAAGATCTGTCTTACATAATTGGGTGCTCCTGTGTTTGGTGCATAGATATTTATGTGTGTTACCTTTTCCTCTTGAATTTTTACCCTAACCAATATATAGTGGCCTTTGTGTCATTTGATCCTTCTTGGTTTGAAGTTGAGACTGTCTAAGAACGGAATTACTACTCCTACTTTTTTCTTGGGTGCTGGGGCATGTAGTGTTGTTTTTCATCCTTTGACTTTAAGCATATGAATGTCTTTTTGAGTTAAGTGTGTTTCTTGTATACAGCATATTGTTGGATTTTGTTTCCTAATCCCCTGTGCCAGTCTATTTCTCTTAATTGGTGAATTGAGTCCATTTACATTGATGGCTATAATTGAAATGTGTTGATTGTCATGTTATTTACCTGCTGTTGTTTACTCCTTTTTGTCCTGTGTTTAATTGTTTGCCTTGTTTAGTGGGTTCCTTCCATTCTCATTTGCACAGTTCTAGTCATTGTGGTCTCTCTCTGGAACATCTTTCAGTAGCCTGTGTAGAGATGGTTTTGTCATCATGAATTTCTTTAGTTGTTCTTTGTTGTGGAAGTATTTCACTTCTCCATCATACTTGAAAGTGAGTTTTGCAGGGTTTAGTATCCTGAGCTGGAATTTGTTTTAATAGAGGACTTGAAGTACTCTGCTCCATGCTATCCTTACTCTCATGGTTTCTGAAGAGAAGTCAGCCATAATTCTGATAGGTTTTCCTTTGAATGTGATCTACTTCTTTTCTCTAGTGGCTTTCAGTATATTATTATGTTGAATTTCTGGGATCTTGACTATTATATGTCTCAGTGTATTTTTAGTTGGGTTGAAGTTATTTGGCATTCTGTCTGCTTTGGTGACTTGAATTTTAGATTTTCCCTCATATTTGGGAAGTTTTCTGCTATTACTTCTGCCCATATCCTTTTTATATTATTTGTATTGACTCCTTTTTCTCATCGATGCCTATTAATCTCATATTGTTCATCTTGGCATCATCTTTCAGGTGATGGATTACTTTTTCCTGCATCCTAGTTGTTTTTAGGAGACCCTTTCTCACCTTTTCACTAGCTGCACCAGTGTCTTCAAGATCTGAAACTGTCTTCACTTTCACTAAAACAGTTTTGTAGACTCATGATTGAGATTTTAAGTTCTTCTATGTCTCTTTGACTCTGCTTCATGCAATCTATTCTTTTCTGTATTGCTCATGCATGGAATCCGTCATATTTCTATTCTCGTCTAGTTTTTTCTAGAGGTAGCTATTAATTCTTTTCTGCAGAGCTTTTCCAAATTAGGTTTCCTCCATATATTTAAGTATTTGTTTCTTTACTTCAGATGCTATGATTCCAAAGATTTCTTTTTTATTTCAGAAATTATTTCTGCTCTGAGTTCCTCTTTACCTTTCTGCTCTTGTTTCTTTGCTTGTGATGCTGTTAATTCATATGTTGCAGCTGAAATAGTGTTCTCTGCACTTGTTCTGAGTGGGCATTATGTTTCCCCCATATGTTTCTGGATTTGATTCATTACTTCAGATGCTATGTATTCAAAAATTTCTTTTTGTATTTCAGGCATTAATTCTGATCTGAGTTTTTCTATACCTTTCTGGTATTTTTTCTTTGCTTCTGACTCTGTTAATTCATTCATTTCAGCTGAGTTAGTGTCTTCTGCACTTATCATGGGTGGGCTTGAAGCCTGAGATTGTATTTTTTACCTTGTCTTTTTCATTTTCTATAGCACTGACCTCTGACCTTTGGTGAAGAGCATTGATGAAGTTATAACCTTAGCATGTAATGAGATTCGAGTGCCAACCTATTAAGTTTGAGTTTATCTAGTTATGGCAGGCCTGGGATCTAGCTGTTCTGTTCAGCTCCTTTTTGCTTCATCCCTTCTTGTACAACTGTGAGCCTGTGGTTCTCCTCTGTTGTACCCCTGGCCCAGGGAGAACTGAAGCTCTCCCACACACTCACTGGGCCGTGCTGGCCTGGATCGGGGATCAGAAAAGTTACAAAAATTCTCACTCACTTGCTAGGCTTGGGAGTGAGGTCTCCGGGGAGCTGCAAGGGTCGCGGGGGCGCACTAGAGTCTCACTCACGTGGGTTCCTGAGCTTTGCTCTCTAGGTCTCTCTCCTGTGGTGGTGGCAAACCGGAAGTTCTCCCACACACTCACCGAACAGGGCTGGGGTGGATCAGGGCCAAGAGATTCTCAGAAGTTCTCACTGACTCTGCGGGCCTGGGGGCAGGGGCTCGGGGGATTCCAGGGCTTGCAGGGGCACAGTAGAACGTCTCACTCATGCGGGTGCCTGAGTTTTGCTCTCTGGGTCTCTCGCAGGAGGCTCAGGGAAACCAGAAATTCTCCCACACACTCCCTGGGCCAGGCTGGGTTGGATTGGGGCTGAGAGAGTCTCCATGTAGGTTTCTAATAATGATTTCTTTTTAGGAAAAAAAATGCAGGCAGTTCCAGGCTCTTTGCTGATGCCATGGCTGCATGTCTTTCTCTAAGAAAACTGCCACTCATGGTACGCGCCCACTTTCTGACAGTGAGTTCTTACTAGGAAAGCACACCTGACACTCCAGGATCCTTGTGGACTTCAGGGCAACAAGGTTCTTTTGAAGAAAATACTGCCATTCACAGTATACAATCTAGAAATGGAGACCCTACAACTCAATTACTTATGGAGGCACAAAACCCCAAGTATTTCTTTTCACTGAGTGACTTAAAAAGACCTCACCTTGAAAGTAGCTGGGTGTCAGCTGCTTGCAAGTGTAAACTGCACCACTATTTATTTCCTTGCATTTATTCCTATGCAGACTAGGAAGCAAAGAATATTAGTTGCTACACTTCTGGAAATATGGGAGATCAATTCTGAGAATTGTTATGTATCTAACAGAGACTTCTCATTAGGGGAACATGAAGGAGAGTGCAGGTGCTTTCTTGGCCACAGGGATGACAAATCTCCCTAAGAAAAACAGGAATTCACAGCGTGCACATCAGAAATGAATACTCTAAAAAAAAAAAAAAGAAATGAATACTGTAAACCTCAGATATTTACAAAGCCACACCTTCTCACATCTTCCATTTTGTTGCGTTCCTTAAATAGAACTCACCAAAAGAATGGTCAGGTATTCCCTGCTTGCAAGAACAAACTGAATCACTATTTATTTCCTTCTGTTCATTTCTATATGCACCATGAAACAAGAAATATATTAGTTGATACATTTCTGTAAACATAGTAGAACCATTCTGAAAAATGATTTGCATTTCTAATGAGGAGTTCTTCAGGATACATGCTTGAATCTCCAGGTTCTTTGTAGGCTTCAGGGCTCTACAGACGTATCTAGGAAAAATTTATAATGTACACCCCAGAAATGAACACTCTACACCTCAGTTATTCAGAGAGCCACACCCTCCAATATGTGCCACTGTGATGATTTCCTGAGGTGGAGCCAACCCAGAAGGTGCACGTGCTCCACCTGCTTATAAGCACAGACTGCTGCAACATGCATTTCGTCCCATTAATTCCTATGGCAGACAGAAGAAGAAACTATAATATTCTCTAAGTACAACAGAACAATTCTGCATAATGATTAATGTTTCTACTGCTGAGTTCTTCTTAAGAAAATATGCAGGAAGCCCCACATGCTTTGTGAGCTCCAAACTTACAAGGCCCTTTCGAGGAAAAGCTGCCATTTACAGTATTTGCCCAGAAATGAACACACTATACATCATGTATTTATGGAGGCACACACTCCCATATGTTCCATTTTTCTGAAGGCCTTAAGTGGGCCTACCCAGAAGGTATCCAATTGCTCCCTGCTTGGAAGCACAAACTGTACCACTATTCATTTCCATCCATTCAAGACTTCATTTCCTTCCTTTCAATCTCATAGGAAGTGGGGAGCAAAGAGTATATTTGCTGCCACACTGTAAATACAGCAGAGCCATTCAAAAAATGGTTCACATTTCTAACAATGACTTCTTAGTGGGGTTACACGCAGTAGGCTCTGGGCTCTTTTGGGGCCCCAGGTTGGACTGTTTCTCTCTAGGAAAAACTGACATTCACAGTACACATGCCAGAAATCAGCTCCATTATGCTCAGTGCCTTGCATAGAGCTCACCAAGCGGGTGCTGAAGCCCTGCCTGCTTGGAACCCCGAGCTGCACTACTACTCATTTCCATCCATTCACTCCTGTGGGCACTAGGAAGCAGAGCATATATTTAGTTGCCACACTGCTGTAAATACAAAACCATTCTGGAAATTTATGTATGTTTCTAACAGTGAGATTTTGAGGGAACACACACACACAGCTGCCCATCAACTGCCCATCTACTCCTGAGCACACACACAGAAGTGCCTATCTTCTCCTAAGCACACACAGGCATGAACATACACACACACACACACACACACACACACTCCCACTTATTCCTGAACACACACTACACCAGTCCATATTCTCCTGAACAGACACACACTTGCCCATCTTCTGAAAACACACACACACACACACACACACACACACACACACATATACACGCGCGCCCACCTGCGCGTATGTGCACGAACATCTTCTCCTAGGACCTGTTTAATAAGTAACTGAAAGATAAAAATATGAAATGTTGAAGCCATTTTTCCCCTGTTCAAGGTCTTTTTTTGAAAAATCTGATGCCTTTTTGATTCATACTTCTTTGTACAAGATTTTTCTCCTTGGAAACATTAAGTTCCCTGTTCTAAAATACTAAGATACCATACCATGATTACGTGTGCTTCTATTCACTAAGCAGGACTTTTTCAATCTAGCGACTTAGGTCCTTCCACTATCTTTCCTGTTTGAGGATTTCCTCAGATAGGTGACAATATTCATTGTCTGCTTGTATTTAAGTGCAGGATAGCAAAGAGTGATTTTGTAGAAGACCTGTTAACAACGCTTTTTGCATGTTCATGTGGACAGACCCTTTGCTGGGGAAGTCTACCCCGACATGCCTTCTCCATCTTTAGGCGTCTTTTCCCTCTTAAGTTGGTCCTTCCTTAACAAGCCTCATTCAGTCTTGGGGGGTAGAGCACAACTTTCAAGCATTTGAGGGAAGTTAGACAGGACCCGGGCACTTAGTAAACTAGGAGGAATTCATCTCGGTCCTTCCTCTGGGCACCCAGGCCCTCTGCTGTGGCACAGCGGTGATATGCCTCCATGTCTGTTCCTGTGGAGCAGGGGCAGGAGCCAATGAGAAAGTGTGGGGAGGGGAAACAGAGGTGTTGCTACAACTTCCAGTAGGCTTCCTTCTTTCACTTTTCTTCATCTTTCCATCTTCATATCTGGAACACTTTCCACTGTCACCCATTTGAAATTTGTTTTATCCTGATCTGTTCTCTAGCCTCCAAATTCTGCTGCTATTGCTTCTTCTCCATGTCTCTTCTCTGCTTGGGGTTCAGTGAGATTCTAGAAGAAGTAAAATTAGATGCATTTGTTCAATCTATCATCTCTAGCTGGAACATTTCTAAAAACTGAGACTCATTTATCTAATAAATACTCAGTACCTGAGATGTTTCAACTTTGATAAATGATGATTTATCTGCCATAGTGATGACTGTGTTCCGTGGTGGTGTTTGGAAAGGAAAATATTCCTTTCATTGCTACTGCCTGAACATCAGAACTGTCCGTCTTGTAGTTTACTTAATAGTGGGGTAACATGGGGCTGAGGTGTCTTCAGAACTGATACTGGTTTCACATCCTACTTAGAGGTTCAGATAACTTCTGACAGCACTTGCCCACTCCTCCACCTTGTTTTCCTGAGTGTCTGTGAGTGAACTGACCTAATACTCTAGTCTCACCCTGCCTGTGGCATGAGGTCTCCTGCAGCTGTAAGGGCCATTCATTCTGTATACAGTGGCTCCCCCTTACTGGGAGGGATGCCTTCCAAGACCTGCCCAGGAAATACTGAAAGTGTGGATAGTACTAAACTGTGCATATATTGTGCTTTTTCCTTTACTTACCTGTCTCTTCACAGAAAGAGAGTAACTGTAATAATAGATAGAACAATTATGACAGTACGCTATAATACACTTCATGTGAAGGAGGCTGGCCAAATAGCACAGCAGGTTAAAGTGTGAGCAAGCAAGGGCAGGGACAAGGGATTGAATCTCAGGGCCTTCTGTGCTTACCCCAACCTCAGGGTGCGCTGAGACATGCAACTGAGCCTGAGTGTGTTGGTGCGCACCTGCAAGTAATCCCAGCTCTTGGGAGGCTGTAAACAGGTGGATCACTACAATCCCATCTAGTAGTAGGACCCTGAACACACTACAGACCCTTCCTTAAAATTAAAAACAGATAAATAAATAAATAAACTTCATGTGAAGATAGTCTGTCTGTTTGTCAAAATATCTTAATGTGCTGAGGTCATCTTTGTCTTAAAACTCGTTACAAAGCTGAAAGGTAGTCCTTATCCCCAAACCTAGAGAATCACAAACCATTTTACCAAGACGTCAGGTGAGAAGTTTGAGAAGCAGGGACAGATCGCACGTTGAAAACCATTTCCCTAGAGACACTCCGTGTGTATATCAGTGAGGATACAATAATTTTTAAATGAGAGATGATAAACATTTGAGGTGCAGCTCTGCTTGTGACTGAAAATGAATGAGTTCAAATTCTTCTACAAAACAAAGCTGACATCCAGCGGGATGCAGTCAAGTGGCAGATGTGCTCAAGTGAAGAGGACGGCTTGCACTCCTAAGGCATCCCTGGCCAGAGCCAGACTACTAAGCGTGTGGGTAGACGCTTACTTCCACAGGTGTGCATCAGGTTTCCCTTACATACAACTGAGCGAGACCTACGAAGGTAGTGTTGGGACAGATGATGAGCAAAGCCAGCCTGGAGAATGTGAGCAGGTACTCCCAAGCAGGATCCGTGAGTGGACTGCCCAACCACCCAGAGGCTGATACGCTTAAATTTGTAGACAGCCTTCTAGAACTTCAGGTGGCCAGAAACCCAGGCTGATTACCTCTGTGCTTGAATACCTTTGCCCACTTACTTAGTGTGCTGGTAGTCATTTTCTGTATGTGCTCTGAGGAGCAAATGATTGAGCATTATCACTGTCGCAATGGAACACTACTGCATGTATGTGTATATTGTATGTATTTCATTTTATGTTTTGCATTTAATTTTAAACTGAAATAAAATAACATACTTAAAAGATTTCATTTCTATAATCACTATTATATTTTCTAATTACATGGTTCAGTAGTGTTCAGTACATTCATATTATTATGCAGCCAACTGCAGAACTCTTTTCAACTTGTAAACTAAAACTTTATACATGTGAAGCAGCTCCTCGCCAGTCCTTCTCACCAACCTACCCGAGCCCCTGCTATTCACCAGTTTACATTTCATCTCTAGGAATTTGACTATTCAAGGTACCTTGTTTGCATGCAGTCAATTTTGTGACTGGGTTATTTTTCTTAGTATGTTTTCAGGGTTCATTCATGTTGTAACATGTATCCAAATTTCCTTCCCTTTTAAGACTGAATCATACTCCGCTACCTGCTCTCTTAGCCCTTTTTCTGGTTGCTGATGCACAGTACCTAGCACCCACATTTTGGAGGAGAGCTTTATTTTGGTTCAGAGCTTGAGAGGGTTCATTCCATGGCCAGTCAGCTCCAAGGCAGAGGGCCTGGGTAGAGGAAAGCTGGTCACCTCGAAGCATCCAGAAAGCAGATAGCATAAAGGGAGATTCCAGAAAGAGCAGTAATTTCCAAGACAAACTGCAGTGACCTCCTTGATCTGACCAGAGCCCACCTCTGCCATCAGTCACATCTAGCTACAAGTTCCCATAATCAAGTCACCTATTAAAAGTCCAATCTTTGAGCCTATGAACTTTTGGAAAAGCATCCAGCTAAACCATAGCATTCTGCTCTGGGCCCCCAAAAGACTCACGCACATCTTTTTATGAAAAATACATTTAGTCTATCTTTAAGAGTTGCCAAAGTCTTGAGATTTTTCAAGGTAAAAGTCCAAGATCAAAGCCTCCCCAGGACATAAAGCAAACTCATAAGCCCTGAAAACATAAAAAAGAAACTTAAGCATTGTGCAGCATAGACATCCCCATTCTAAATGCGAAGGACCTGGGGATAGAAAACAATAAGACCAAAGAAGGACAGAAATATAGTAAGGCAAATATTAAGTCCTGGAGCTCCACGTCCAGCACCTGGGGCAAGTTGTGGCAAGATGCCAGATCCAGTTGAGTTGGGATCACCCACAACGTTGGCACTGATGGTGGCTGTAGACTTTATGGATTCTGTCTCGGGCCTGGCCTTACTTTGGACCTGGCCTTACTTACTTCTTGTGGATTTTCTCAAGATTTCCTACTTCTCCAAACTCTTAGGTCACTACCGTACTTTCTGGCTTTACTTGAACAGCATCAAGCACTGCCAGGGGCACCCTACCTGACTGCCTTTACCTTTTTCTGAAACCTGCCTGACCCCACAGCACTTGCGTTCTGTGTGCCTGTAGAATAAGTTCTACGTGGATGACAGTGAGCTCTGTCATTGGCCTTAGCAGTAGCAGGGCCCCATTGTATCATGGTCGGAGGGGCCTCTGCATGCCTTGATTGGTGAGCACAGTGATAGCAATCTTAGGAAGCCAATTTTCTAGGTGTCCTTTCTTGAGCAATGTGCCCTGGGGCTCTCTTCTTAAAGCAAAGCCTTTCACTTTTCCAGCCTTGAGTCTGTAAAGTTGGGGAAAGGGTAGGCTCTGATTCCACTTGTGCCCTGAAGGCATTCCTTGCATCATTCCCGTGCATCATATTCAGCTTCAGTCTGTTGTTGTTTTTGAGACAGTCTCAATATGTAGTTCAGGCTACTTTTGAACTATGTAGCCCAGACTGGACTCACACTCATGGCAATCTTCCTGCTTCAGCCTCTTAAGTACTGGGATTTCAAGAATGCCCCACATAGTCCACATCTATGTCCTCTTTGGAGAATGCCTAATCAGATCCTTTGTTCAAACTGTAATTAATTTTTTTCAGTATATTCACATTTGCACTGATGGTGCAAAAATAGCCAAGAAAATGACAATAATTAAATTTGATTGTATTTCTTGTAATTAGATTTTATTTGTCTGTCATGTGTTGTTTAATTATTGAACTGGACGTAATAAAAAGTTTAATTTATTCTGTGTGCTGCAAAAGATTAATCTATCTGTCCTTGTTTTGTCAATATATTTGGGGAATAGTTATTGATTATCTACTGTGTACTAATCCCTGCTTTACATGCAAATGTTTGTAGATAGAACACTGAGCAAAATTAACTCCCTGCTTTCACAGATCTCATGTAATAGCTCACAAGTTCCCACCTCTGTGAAGGGACCCTTGAAAAAATCTTAGGGGAATCCAGGAGGTCAAAACATTTTCATAATGACACTACAGCATTTTGTGTGTGTGTGTGTGTGTGTGTGTGTGTGTGTATTTCATGGTGTTCACATTTGCACTGATTCAAAGCACAGGTATAGTGGCTGGAGTAGCTGCTTAACTAGTGGCTTTTTTAATGACCTCTTGTTTCATTGAAAGACTATGTGGGGGATGAATTACAAATGTTTAATCTTGGAAATTTCACAGATATTTTTCCAAAAACCAAACCAATCTTTAACTTCATTAAAGGAAATAAATGACGATATTTGTTGTCAATGTTAAATTCAAGGTTGCAACTGAAAATTAGATTTGAAAACTTTTAGTTACTGCTGTGAACTTGTAAGTTCCCCGCCACACACAAGTTTTCTAATGAATTTAATAGCAGTACTAATAAACGTGATTTTTCATATTGCTTAGTAAAATGCTTGGAAAAATTTACACTAAAATCTCAGTGAACTAATACTTTCCAATTGACCAGGTCAGGGTTTTCTTTTTTATTTCAAGGCCAGAATTTTCTAAACTCCAACACTTTAGGAGGCTAAGGCACAAGGACTGCAAATCCAGTCCACACAAGTTAGCAATCGAGTCAATCCTGTCTCAAATTTTTAAAAGGCGAGTGGGTTGTGGGTGTAGCTCAAGCCCTAGGTTGAATCAGTAACACTAAAATTTAAAAAAAAAAAACAAAAAAAATTTAGTAATTCCTTAAAAGGGGGTGCTTTCCTGGCAAGCACAAGGGCCTGCATTCAATCCTTGGTTAAGCCAAAAAAATTTTTAAAAAATTTCTTAAAGGAGGAACTTGTAATAATGATATAATAATATAAAATAATACTGTGGTTAAGAAATAACTACATTTAACATAGTCTTTGAAGATATTAAAACTGTTAGCTTTTGTTTATTATATTTTATTTATTTATTTATTTATATTTGTATTTTTAGGGAAGGATCTACAAGGTGTTCAGGATCTTATTACTAGATAGGGATCATAGTAATCCACCTGTTTACAGCCTCCCAAGAACAGGGATTACAGGGGTGCAACACCACGCCCCGTCTCAATTGCCATCTCAGCGTGCTCTGGGAGTGGGGCTGGCATGGCAGGTCCAGGGATTGAACTCCCGGTCCCTGCTCCTGCTTGCAGGAGCTTTAATGCACTGAGCTATTAGCTTTTGTTGTTGTTGTTGCTGTTCGTTTGTTTGTTTTTTTGGTGGGTACTGGAGATTAAAGCTAGGGCCTTTGCACTGAACTATATTTCCAGCCATTTTTGAGACAAAGTCTAGCCATTTGCTGCCCAGGTTGAGCTCCAACTTGTGTCCTTCTCACCTCAGCCTTCAGGGTGCTGGGATTATGGGTGCATGCAGTGCTGGGAATTAAACTCAGGACCCTGCCCATGCCATACCATTCATCCCTGTATTTGCCTTGTTTTGTTTTGTTACTATGAATCAAACTCAGGACCTTGTTTGTACTTGCCAGGCAGGTACTGTGCCTGCGGAGCTATATTCCTGGCCCCCTGAATCTATTTTGGATAAAAAGACAGTTTATATTTCCTTTCTTTTGTTCTTCTTCTTCTTCATTTTTTTTTATGACTTCACAATACCCAAGGCTTTTTATTTTTTTTTTAAGTTTTAATTTTATTTATTTATTTATTTATTGTGGAACTGGGGATTGAACTCAGGCCCTTGCGCTTGCCAAGAAAGTGCTTATTCCACTGAGCCATTCCCCGGCCCTTTTTTTTTTTTTTTAATTTTTTAAATTTATTTATTTATTTATTTTTGGTGGAACCAGGGATTGAACTCAGGGCCTTGCACTTGCCAGGCAAGTGTTTATTCTATTGAGCCATCTCCCTGGCCCTCTTTTTTATTTTTTTAAAGAATAAAGATAATTAGAAATGATACAGAATTTCACCAAAGATCTTGATGGCTAGAAAATTGATATGACATCAGCTGCAAAATAAACTATAGAAGAACTGAAGCATAAGATAAATTCAAGACTGAGCTAGAAAAACATCCGTGGGAGTAGAGCAAGGGAAATTTAAGATACTTTCATTTCAAAGACAGAACAAATACTTGGAAACAAATTGCTGGTAATGATCCAGAAGAAAAGCTGATTAGTATCCTGCAGCATATGCCATTCACTTTGCCTTATCTGACTCAATTGATTTTACTTGTTGTACATTTCCTTTTGTATTTCTGCTTTTCGCTTGTTATACTAGGGACACTATATGATATTTACACATGTGTGTCAGGTTTATTTCACTTATGAGTATATGTTCAAGTGGCATCCACTTCAGTATAAATGCTTCAAACTTATCATTCTTAATAGCTGAGTAATACTCCATTAAATACCACATCTTTTTCAACCATTCCTCATGTGATGGACATCTTGGTTGTTTCCAAGATTTTTCTATCACACATTGTGCTGCTATAAACCATAGGTATACATATATCTCTATGATACAATGTATCCAAATCCTTTGGGAAAATTCCCAGTAAGGGGATAGCTGGCTTGAATGGGATTTCTAGTCCTATTCTTTTGAGGAGTCTCCATACTGACCTCCACAAGATCACAAGTCAGAGTTGGAGAAATAGAAGAGCCACAAGGCCAGCCAACATTTTGGACCTAGCCTTTCAAGGTCAGCGAAGACTCAGGACATAGGAGAACCTGTACTGCAATATCATGAGACTCAGGTGAGCTCCAAATTTTCTGAGCAAGGAGATTGTGGAGCCACAGAGGAAAGAGACTGAAGTTCTGTAGTGTGCCTGGGGAGAGTCACATGAAGAGAAAACTTTCTCTCAGGCTCTCACAGAGAGCAATCTGGTCAAACATTGGCCGTGACTCATCCACATGGATGACACAGACAAAGGAACTACAGAATAATGTACAGGACTACAAGATAAACCCTGAGAAGACTTCAATGACCACATAGGAAATATAAAGTTCATGTGTTGGT